>JBAMDO010000046.1:0-288012 GCA_037074765.1 Mansonella perstans
TACACAGATAGTATTACCCTTGTGCTTTTTCGTAACTTTTATATGAATTACATTAATAATGATTAACAAAGTAATACTCAGCAGGTAATACTCCAAGTAACAGGGACAATATTTTCGAACATATGCACGTAACTCGTACTTTTTGATACTTACCGTAATGTATGTATGGTGTGGAAAGATAGCTAAGACTTTCATGTACAAAAGAAACATATCATGAGATAGCAGCAGTTCAATGTAATTGTTTGATTTGACCTCCAGCGGAATGGACCATCTAGTGGACTAGCTGTTTCAAATTGCGGAATGGACCATTTAGTGGACTAGTAGTTTCGAAAATATCCCACATCCTACGCACTGCATATTAGAGACATTTCTTTCAGGTACTCTTCTGCATAACTGAAGAAGCATCATGAAAACATTATCATAGAGCTATCAAATGAAACATCTCTGCTCCATTAAAGTAAATCCACTTCTTATGGCGCACCACTTTTGAAATAGTGAAATTGTAAGTGAGAAAATTAAATTCAAAACTAATGCTCAAAATTATAACAAAGATAACATAAATGACCAGCAGATAACATTTGAGACTGTATGGCTATAAATGATGTTGGATGTTTTCCCACAGTTCTTTGGTAGCAGCAAAACTGTCCACAATTTATTAATAATGAAAAAGCTGAAAAACTTTCAACATATCCTCTACAGTATCGGTCTTCAGCGTTACGAAAAAACCACTGATAATGATTATTTTAAATTTTCATATCATAGGTGAAATATGTCGTAATTGTAAGTGAAATTTTACAACGAATTGACGAGTAGTGCAATTCATGGTGCTACTCATATTATAGGTAAAATATGTTATTTAGCAAACAAGCAGAGAAATGCCTATGGATATATTGCTGGATGCAAATTTTAATCGGTATTTAAATACGTGAAATACATTTTACTAAAATAATATATATTTTTTAGCAGTTAAAACATTTCTTTTGGTTCATAGAACCTGTAATTGTTCAAAACAAAATTTTTGCAATTCCTTTATTTTTCAAAATACAAAATGAAGTAGGAAGCTTCATTGAACGGTGATGTGTTATGGTTAACCACGGAGAAACTCTTTTTCTTAGCTAATAATCATTGCATATGTTCCATATGCAGTGCTAAAATGAAAGCATGATTAAAATGTCTTTAAAAATTACAAAAATGCTGCGATATGATACGATGATAATATAGGAATGCAATTTTGTATGCACATATATCGGTACGTGATATGCGGATTGTATTTCAAATTTTTAAAGTACATTTTATATTTATTTGGTTCATACTCTTGTTGTAATTACATTTATTAAATTAAAAATTCAAAATTGAAATGAAAAGACAAATTTGTTTCCGTTTGATAATAAATTTTTCATTAGTTCTTTCTGATATTTTCATTTCCAATTTTTTTTGAGTATTTATTTGGATTTGGATAATGGTTCATTTAACATTATATCATTCTCTTGAAACCAAATAATTACGCCATTGCTTAAAATCTTTTTTTTTTTTTTTTTTTTTTTTTTTTTTTTTTTGCCAAAAACTATAATACAAAGATTCCATGGTGTTGTTTTCATTCAAAAAAATGAAATAATCATATATGTTCATATTTATTTTATGCATTCAATAAGCAGAATGAGAAACATAAAAGGTGAACAATATATATATATATAAATAAATAACATTTGAGGTGATATAAATTTAAAAATTAAAACCATCATTTAAGCATGTCAATACAAATTTTTTTTCCGTGGACAAAAAAAAGAAAGAACAGTTAAAAGTTTTTCAAGAATAACTTTAAGGTGACCGTAAAATTGTAGCGTTAACATCTTCAAACCATTCATTAAAAAAATACTGCCTTAATTTTTTCATCCAATTTGAATTTATCATACCATTAGCATTTCTAGCATACTGAAAGATGTACTGCTGTGAACAAAAAAAATAGTTTTCCTGAAATTTTGAAATAATATCGAAATTATAGCAGACCTGATTCCTTTATTTTGCTCATAGCTGTAATGATATGCCTTTTATACAAAGGCGACGTTTACTTGAGTAATCTTCAGTGTAAAATATTTTGCATATTTCCTTATTCACCATATTTATATTCCGCGGATTTAATAAAAACTTACGATTTCCTGTGAAATATCTGCGACAATGGTTTTCATTTACCTTTTGTGATCATTTTATTAATTTTATAACAAATTCTTAATATCCTATTGTTATTGCGTTAATATAGAAGTGCTCCAACAAATTGCCATCTTTTCCATTAGCGTTTATGGAGATAAATTATATTAGGGTAAACTGCACGGCAAGATAAGAATTGTTATATGGAGATAATTTGACGTGTCGAAAGCAAAAATATTATTGTAAATTGTTCATAAATTGGTATAATTGTAATAAAATTTCTTCAAAATTTACAAATGAATATGAAACTATATCAACTAGCAAAACAATGGAAAAGAAGAGGAAGAAGCAGATACGAGAAAATATCGTTAAAAAGTTAACTTAGTTGATCAAGAAGGAATTCTTTTGTAAAATTCATTGCTTTGATTGTAATTTAAAAGATGGAAACAAGTGAAGAAATATGTGCCATCATTCAATTTTCTTTACTGTTATTAGTTTCAAATAAGCAATTCCAAAAAAAAAAAAACTGAAATCAATTGCCAAATTGAAAATAGAAATGAGCAGATGCACTGACATCAACATCTGTTTGTACAAAAAAAAAAGATTCATCAAGAAGACGACAGTAAGCAGGCAATTTTGATTGTTAACACAACAAATCGGCATGACGTAAAGGAACTGTAAAATTTCATGGTAATTTACGGTACATTTATATCAATTGCGTTTTACTGAAATGTTGCTATTACAATTTTCATCTCCCTCTTACTTGTATGAAAACTTTTCACATATTTTTCTCTTCATAATGACATACACAACAACTTTTTTTTTTTTTTTTTTTTTTTTTTTTTTAAAATTTCATTTAAACAAAAATATATTTCATTTTTAATTTCATGATGGGTACAGGCAGAGTGATATGATTCATATCAGTGTTGCATACTTTAAAGCCTGACAGACCATTAATTTCAGTGATTCAGGAATAGAGCCAACTGCTGTTTGGCAATAACCGAGAATTCATGAGTTCGGTGTATAGGTGATGGACGTTTAGTGTGTTGTCATTCTCTCATATCAGTTGGGACTGCTGGGAATTTAGGAAACAGTGAGTTGTTATTGCTTTCTCAATTGAAATTTTTTTGGAATGAGAACAATAGACGCTATAAATGTATGTGTTTGTGTGTGTGTGTGTGTGTTTTTTTTTTACCTCTTTGATTCCATCAACATTATTTCCTAAAGCAAAAAAAAAAAAAATTTTTTTTGAGTTTAATTTTTTAAATTTTCTTTAGGCTTATTATTAACTTTGCTAAAGTTAACTATACTGTGATGCAAATGGTTCAAGAAATTTAATTTTTATTGTTGTGCATTCCAAAATGATCTTCAAGGCTATTTCTTGCTTTCAGTGTCATCTTTTTGGTATCACTGAAAATATAAAATTGAACGCTGGTAGCAGGTTTATCCTCTTTCAGATTTTCTCTTACAATGAGGCATCATTATTAAAAATTTTTCCAAATTTTTTTTTTTTTCCTCTCCTCCTTATTATTTCTTCCAAATAATTAAAAATTCGATGTAATACATTTCCAATCTCTTTTTTTTTACATAGTAATGCTAATTATTTTTTCAATGATAATGAACATTTTTCTGCTTCCAGTGAAGCAGTGATATAGTTTTTTTTTTTTTTTTTTTTTTGGTAACTACTACTGGAGTTGTGCAATTACCATCGATTGATTTTGATTGCAAATGTTGATGGCAAAGAAGGTTGGCTGTTCGAATTTCGTGATGATTAGGATAACACTGATGTTGATCAGATATGTTCATTGGAGTTGTGAAAATCCTTTCATGCGATCAATCCTTTAATTCTAGAATCTTTGGCTATTGTACATATGCATTAATTGTGACGCAGTATTAGCCGAAACTTTCTTCATTAATTTGGTTGTATGATGGATTAAACTTTTAAACATTTTGAGGTAACTGCACAACAATTTATATGATGGATAATAACAAAATAAACGACGCAAATTTGTCATATAATAGGATAACATCTGGAAATCACTTGCTAGATGTTAATGAAGCTTTGCAAGAAGCTCAGGAAATAATGACTGATGGGAAACCACGTGAACGACATCCAGAGTATTTGTTGGAGGAGTCGACAACTGTCGAAGTATTTATTTTTACAGCCGTTTTTATAATTCCCTCGTGTTGCGATCTATTCATTATGAATATTTCATGTTTATGTTACCGTCTTGTCATAGGCACAGTTTCTGGGATCGGTGCATTATTTTTTTCCTATTGTTCTGAAATGTGCAAAGTGATTTGGAAATTTGACAAATAGTTTTAAATTTTAAATGTATTTTACAACTATATAAAAGTTATTGACCTGCGCATTTCTGTATGATTATAGATCTTGAGCTTGGAATTTTTATATTTGGAGTTTTAAGATTTTCAAAATTTCAAGGTGTTGAAAACCGGAACTCATGGCGATCCCATTGAAATTGTTGTCACTCGAAGCACGGTTACTTCTCAGCCCAATACAGATGACGAAGGGGATGGTGAGTTTTCTATGGATCTTATGCTTAAAGTAACTATAGGTTATCAGATGTCTGATTACACTGTTTTCACTCAAGTAGATGTAGTTGTTTGATTTACATTTCTTTCAGGAGCTTTGTCAGGAAGTGACTCAGAGTTACTGTTACCGTCACGGTCTAAGTCGAGTTCTCTTTCTCATAGTTACACTTATAATGGCGAAGGAAATTTCGATGAAGTTCGCTCTTGTTGTGCAAATGTTCATTATCGTCGGAAACGTGGCGACAAGTGGCGCTTAGATGATGGTGCGAAAGGCGAAGATGATGGACATTTTGAAGTAATAATAATTCTCTTGAAAATAGCAACACAGATGTAAATCATAATTTAATGAGTGAGTGGGTCAGGAAGTTACTTTAAAATGGCTGAGTTCTCGTATTATACTTTATTTTATCTTTACATCGATATTATTAGTGATTGTTGAAATTTATGTTCATTTTTTATGGCGCAGAAATTGGCTTTCATAATTACAGGTAGAAGTGAAAGCTGAGTATGGGCAAGATGACGATGGAGAACCTTTCGTGAAAAAGGTATAACGGAATCAAATGTTTAGCATCATTTTTCACGCTTTACGCTGAAAGCAAATTTTTTTTTCTTTTTTTGTTTTCACTGTCCACGATACAATCTCTGCATCTGGACATTGATAAGAGAATGGTTGTACAAATATATTTTAAACTATCTGACCCGTCTGATCTTTAGTTTTCTTAAACAGTTTTTAATATTGATAGTCAATGTGTTATTTTTTAATGTGCTTTCTTGTGTTTTTTTGCGCTAGATTTTTTATTGACTCACAGCGTCTTCGCTATGTACAGGATTAATAGTTCATTCTGGAACTGTAGAGATTAATAGTTCATTCTGGAACTGTAGAGATTAATAGTTCATTCTGGAACTTAACAGTTTCAGTTTAGTTTAAATTACGTTTTTTTTAGTTCGAACAGGTTTAAAATCTTAAACTATCACTTATTAGTTGAACTTGCATTGCAGTCTTGGGAGGCGACTTGGCGTGTACAAAAATTCGAATATTTGCCAGAATGGCTTCAAGATAATGAATATTTGAGACATGGACATCGACCACCTTTGCCAAGCTTTGCACAGTGTTTTCGTAGTATATTATCTATTCACACTGAAACTGGGAATATTTGGACTCATTTAATTGGTGCGTTTTTCAGCTATTCGGATGGAAATGAAAATAATCAAGTAAAAAGAAAGATGAATTTATAGATGGAGAATTTTTAGTGTAGCATCTGTGTATCGAATGGAGTGGTTTTCTGAAATAATAAAAAGAGTGCAAAGACTCATCAGGCAACTCTTTGCATCTCTTTTTATCATTTCAGATACGGAATAGAATAAAAGTGCATTGTGTTGCTCCTTCTAAAAAAATTGTTATTCAAATTTCAAGAAATTACTGTGACGAGAAAGTCAGTGACATGGAATCTGTGAAGACTTTGGCATTGCTTCTTGCATATTTTTATGTTTCGTTAGTTATAAATTAATAAAATTGTAGGTTGTTTAGCATTTGCATTACTGGCTGCTTGGTTTATGACACGGCCAGACACTGACATTCGTTTCCAAGAGAAAGTTGTCTTCTCCTTCTTTTTTGCTGGAGCAATTATTTGCCTTGGTATGTCATTCACCTTCCATACGGTTAGCTGTCATTCAGTTGCTGTGGTCCGGATTTTCTGCAAGTATGTTTTCCATATTACATTTTTTCTGAAGTTCAGTAATTTGAATATCATATCAAGAGAATTTGTTAATAGTGTGACAAAGTGCTATGCTATACTCGATATTTAATTACAGATTAGATTATATGGGTATATCATTGTTAATTATTGGCTCATTCGTTCCTTGGCTGTATTATGGTTTTTATTGTCGGCGTGAGCCGAAAATTACTTACATTGCAATGGTCTGTGTCTTGGGTTTGGGTGCTGTAATTATTTCATTGTGGGATAAATTTAGCGAATCACGATATCGACCTCTTAGAGCTGGTGTTTTTCTGGCAATGGGATGTAGTGGTAATTTATTGTAATTTAATTTGTTTTAAATATTTTTTTCAAGATCTTTATGGTATCAACATGTTCTAGCTTGATGTTACTCGTAAACTAAAATAATAGAATGGAAGGTAGTCATATCGGGTGACTACTTCCTGTTTTTATTTTGGTTTTAATTTTTTATTTACAAGTCATTAAAAATTAGGAAGTATCCATTTCTCGTTGATGTTTTCATTACAGTTTCGCGATTATCGAATTACAAGAATGACTTACTTTGCAGCACTCTAAATAAAAGACTTACTGATTGTAAAATTTTTCGTACTTTTTGATTTTTCATATTTGAACTGTCTAATTTCCCATCACATTTTGCAGCTGATTTCAGGAGTGGTACCCACAGTTCATTTCATGATCACCGATGGTGTGCGCACATTGTTTGAAGATGCAGCATTTCACTGGCTCTTATTGATGGCAGCATTATATATGCTTGGCACTTTGTTGTATGCAACTCGCACTCCGGAACGCTTCTTCCCAGGGAAATGTGATATCCTGGTATGTTTTTTGCTTTATCATCATAAACCATATTCAAAGTTTTTAACAGAAATCAGTTATTATTGATGTAACATGTTTATTTCACTTCGGACTGAATTTAAAAAAAAGACTGTTTAGCTCTGGTTTTCAGTTCCAATCTCACCAGCTCTTTCATATATGTGTCGTTATTGCTGCATTTGTTCACTATTACGGGATTTCTGAAATGGCAATGCATCGAATAAGAGATTCTTGTCCGATGGACAGCGATGCGGTGCGAGCATTTCATCATATTGTAGAAGGTGTGAAGAAAGCAGTGCACGATGTGCTGTAAAGAGTTACGAGCTATAGGTGGTTAAGTATAGTAAACGAATCTCGGTTACGTTCGCCATATAAAAAAAGTATTATATTTTTTAATTGGAGCATATCTGCTAGGCTTTTTCAAATTATATTTAAGTGAATATTTAAAAGAAATATGGTACAAATGGTGTTTGATTCGTGTTGTTTTCTGTGTTCACTGCTGTGCCGACAACTCTTTTGTCCTTTTTCCTCATTTACTGTCTGCTCCAGATATTTAATTTTGATATTTTAAGGATTCAGTTATTTGTATTAGATTTCTTTTTTCCTTAAAGTAATTGAAATTTAAGAAATGTCATTTAATATCGATATTTCATATCATCTATCACTCATCCTTAAACGGTTTATATTATCTGTTCATATTCGCTAGTTTCTCAAGTACGTATTCAGCTTTTTCGTTTACATTTCATCATAGGGTTCCGGTATCTGTCGAACTGTCGCTCAGACAGCAGTTTTTTGCTTATTAGGATTTACTGGTTGGATCGGTTACATGCATAAAGCCTACTAAATAATGGAAACACTGTTTGCAGTGCCAATTGTGCTAATTTACATTATTATTTGTAATATATACTTCGTTTTTGTTCTAGTAAAACTTCATTTATACGGGCTAATTGGCTTTTCTGTTCTATAAAAAGATAATTTATATAGAAATTGTGTTGAAATCGTTCTAAAAATTAAAATGAGTAGAGAAATAGATGAAATGTATTGATGAGAAATTGTGGCTATAATTACTTATGATTTAATAAAAATGATAAATTACACTACATTCATTCTCCTACTAATTAATTTTATTTGGTGCTTGCTTATAACTGAATTTTGATGAATAAAATTCATAATTTTGCCTTTGTACAAATTCATATAAAATAGATGCATAGATTGATATCAGCTAGGAGCTACATATGTACATGTATTCCTTCATTTCATTTAGTATGTAAAGGCAAGGCTTTTATATATGATTTAGGATAGTGTTATTGTTCCTATACAACGATATTTTATCGTTATCGTCATGCAGGAATTGATGGAGAGGAGAGGAGAGATCTCATCAACGGGACAAATAACTCGTGTAGATGTTAAGTTTGCTTATTTAACAAATGATAAATGTGGGAGTGTGTTTGTTCCACTATGTACAGCTGTACCAAAAAATTGTCATATTGCCGATCTAACTTTGTTTTATAAAGCTGGTGATATTGTTCATTTCACAGCAATACCGCAACAAGTCAAGAATGATTGCCAATGGGTGGCAACAAAGGTATTTTTTAAGTTTTCCTTTCAGGTTCAGTGGGACTTTAGTTAAGCTTTAATGAGATTATTGCATGCCAATAGATCTGTTATTATTAATATTTGTTATGGTTAGGAAGACTACTATGTAACTTCATGATTAATTATGGATAAGGATTGTTTTGATTCAGGTAAAATTATCAGCAAACAACGATGTATATCAGGCGCCGTCTCATGAAATTAGTAATTTCCAGCAGGTAAAAGGTATTTCATTTAATCCAGAAGCAATAAAATATAAGTAGCAATTTTCTAATGCATTTTGTTACGAATGCATCAATAATATTATCATCGTGAATTCTAAAGTATTTAATAGGAATTTTATTAATTACTGATGTAGCAGCTAATTAGCCATCATTTCAGGTTGTTACAATCACACTAGTGACTGAAACATATGCATATGCTACCAATGATGAATTAGGTATGATTTTCATTCCTGGTGCAGCTTTTCAACAAACCGAGGTGTCAAAATTGGATAGTTATTTGACTGTTGGTGATAGTATCGTAGTTCGCATTCGTTCGCAAGCTCCTAGATGTGGTTGCAGCTGGATTGCTGAATATGCCAGTAAAATCACCGCTTTAAATGCTGCTGCATTTTCTATGTTGAATGTCAATGATGAAAGTTCTTCTAACGATCATACAATACGAGGTATTTTGATTGAATATTTATATGCTTAGTATTTTTGCCAGTCAAGTTCTCTCTGTAGAAATAGATCCTATAGAAACAAAAAAAAGGGGGCTCCAAATTTGTTATATCTCCTTAGCATCAAAAAGTATTTGGTCCTCTGGTTTAATAATTTAAATATAATCAGTCAGAGAGAACATTATATGCATTATATTCCATAAATGACGACTTTTATTTTTCGCATCTTCGCATTTCTGTTCTTTGTGGCACACTTATAGTCATTTTAGTAAAAGAGAATTGATCACTGTGCTCTTATAAAGCTTTGTGATATCAGATATCACCTCGAAAGATGTTCTATTTTATCAAGCTTTTGTCAGGTAAAGGAATAATTGTATGGGTAGATCATTTGATGGCTTGCGTAATGAATGACTGCAATGAAAAAGTGATGTGTCCAATTCTAACTTGGACTGGTGGCAACAATGGCAACTTGTTTGCCACAAGCTTAACTGATGTAGTTGAAGTTGGGCAAATAGTTCGTTTTTTTTTTTTCAGTTTCCAGGTTATTAGAATTCATATTTTGCACTCCTGAAGTTTTGTATAAGATTGTAATATAATGCAGTAAGAAAAAAATGCTACTGAAACGAACAGAGTATGTAGTACAGAAGCTAAAAACTGAAATTATGTAAGTCAACAAAGTAATTTAATATCCACAGAATCATCCCAAATACATCATTCGGTTGTTAATCATCGTTGCAGGTCTTTTACGAAGCACTGTTTGCTAATGATGAACTGAGGGCGAAATGGTGGTCAACGAGATCTCCAATAAAAAATTTTGGGGATTCTTATACCCAAACAGCTCTCACTGTGGAGCAGATGATTATTCGATCTATTGAACCTGATATACTTCAACATTTGCAGAAGAAAATTCCGAATATAATTGAGCTTGCTAAAAATTTATAGTTAACTAGGGTTTTGAAAGTCTGTTTTGTAGTTAAGCATGTGATTTAGTACAATTTAAGCAACACAACACATTCCAATCCATATCCTTAAATGGAATGCTATAATATAAGTGGAAATGACAGAAACAGTTCTTTAATTCAATGTTCTCATTTACTTTCTGGAATAAAGCTCTGTAATATTTTAGTAACAATACGTGTTCGGGCACTGTAAAGCCACACTTCTTTTCCAAATGTGTTTCCTGGTTGAGTCCTTCGTTCCTTAGGAATATTTTTTTTTTCATGTGTCGTTTTCATAGTTAATGTGAGAGTCATTTTTTTTTATTATGTTTACATTTCATACTGCATTATTGAAATCATTGTAGTATAACAATAGATTAAAAGATATTGCATTCTTCAACGGAAATGTCTATAGTGTTACTTCTAAGTATTTTTACTGTAAATATATGTTTTCGCTTGGCTCTTTATCGAAACAGTAGGCATTTTAATAATATGGGTCAAGTTGTAGTAATTTCTTCAGAGGAATTAAGATAATTTTTTCTGGATCTTTCATGGTGTTTGTAGGTTTTCGATGATTTTAAAGGTTTTAACATTTCGATACCAAAAAGCAATTTTTGGTAAAGTCAATGTAAGCAGTTATTTTATCATCTGGTTTTCGAAGGTCGTCCAACATCGATTTCTGTGAAAACTGTGGAGAGGATCATATAGTAACCGTTCTAAGTAAGTTTGCAGTTTGTGAACTAAGTTTTCTTGTGCCAGTGGAAGTTGGGTATTTTTTGGTTTAAAATAGAAATTCTTAGAAAATATGTGTGTTTTTCTTTTAGTAATAGTACAAATATCGGCATTTCTGGACGGAAATCAGCATGAAGATATATCGTGATGACTGTTCTTCGGCTCTTTGTCGTTTGGATGGATTGACTTGTGTATTCGCACAGATTGTTTCAGTTGAACCTTTAGAGGTAAAAGATGAGACAGGTCGACTTCTGTTGAGTAGGATCGCTGAAGATGTTCCTCTTGAGAATATTCACTGTAATGATTATTGCTATGTGCTACTAGATACAACTGTTCGACCAATTCGATGTACCCGTATCACTGTTGTACCAGTCGAAATTGTCCCGCTTGCTCAGTACCAGCTAAAATTGGTTCGTGATTTGGAAGAAAGGCAGTTTAGTTTGCAGTTGTAATTAGTACGCTTTTGTCGTACTTTCTGCTTAACTTTTGTAACATAGTTTTGCGAGCAGTGGTATATGGGGAGTTCTTATTTCACATGTAAAAAATGTTAATGGCTTTGTTTGAATTTTCTTGTCTCTCGTGTATATATTTTTATCTGTCTTGCATTATTTTTCTGCTAAGTGCAGATTTATTTGAGATGTCGAGTAATTATGTTTTGAAAGAAATAAAGAAGTGACTATCAATTTCTACTTTGTGAAGCAACACTATTTTAGTTTTCGCACTTTTGAAATATCAAAAAAAGATTCTATGAACTTCTGAGAATGCTGAAACGTAGCATCCAACGAATCACTAACTCTTGCCTTTTGAGGAAATCGTGATTCAAGCCGGAGAAATGTCTGGGATACTGGGAAATTGCGAGAAACATCTGTGATACTAGGGAATTGTTGCGATTTCTGCATTGCTACTTAGTTTATCTTCCTTCTTTAAAAACAGTCACGAAACTAAAATCATAATTCTGGGCTATACTATACGGAGAGATTCTTTCGTCGTTCTATTTTTTTTTTTTTTTTTTCAAACCATTTTTCAAATTCTTTAATGTAGGACTCTGCCATTTTTGCAGTTATGTTTGGATTGCAGTAGATAGAATTGATACAGAAATTCCGTTACTGATCGCTCGCTGCTCACTTGAAAATGGAGAAGGTCTAATCGACTTTCAGTTACAGTTCATGACTGTAGAAAAGGAAATGGGGAAGGAAAGGAAAAGGAATATTTTAACTTTCGTTTAAAACCCCTTGTTTCACAGAAATGAGCTTATTCATTCACAAAGCGTAGTGACATCTACTCAGCTGGACTACTTCAATCACTTTATCAGTTCAAATAAAACTTCGTTTCATATATTTTATTGTAATGAAAATACTATTAATTTTAGAAAACTACACTGAAAACGACTCTGCGACCAATTATTAAAACAATATTGGTTTTAGACTACAGTTCATGATATTTTGTAGAAACAGAAATGAAGAGATCAATTGAAATATTTTAAATGCGGTGATTAATTCCCTTTTAATTTCACTTCCCTGAAAAGAATTTGATGAACGTACAAATTCAAAAGGATATTCAAAATAAATGAATACCAATATTCATCAAAAATACATTTTCCCATTTAATACGAGTGGGAAGTATGCGACTGTGAAAACGATGAATGCGGTTTGCTTGTTGTGCCTTATTCAGAAGTTCCTCGCAAATCCACTCGTTACATTCACGCATAAACATTGTGATTGGAATTTGATCTGACATCTTATCACTTAGCTTCCGAATCAAACCACTGTAACAATCATGAAAGATTCACTAGCACTTCTAGAATTAGCCTTGTTAAAAATTATTGCTCCTTACCAAGCTATTTCGGGGGTATCCGCATAGCACAGCAAAATATGGTTGTTGAGAGCGAGGATATAACCAACCGGTTGTTGTTTTTCAGTAGCTACTATACCTAACATCTGCAATCAGTTTAATAAGACTGAATTTTATAGGACCATTTATAAGTAACATTGTTGATTTTACTAATTAAGACAACACAGCAATAATACAACGATTTACAAGCCTATTGTAGTATATCATAAATTTACGGTCAGCAATTTGAAGGTTGAAAGTCAAATTTGCTCATTTTCATCTCTTCATAAAGCAGAATTGAAAGATGGAATTGAAACGAAAAATTCACAAATAACGCACCCCATTTATGTGATACAAAAATCCCAAATAGTCATGTCGATTCATGAAAGTAACGATGGAATCGTACTCAAAGAACTGGAACTCATTCTCAGAATTCAGTTCCATATAGATCATTTTTCCATTTCTTGTCATTTTATTTGCAGTAATTGCTTGTAAGTTGGATCTATCGTAAAATAATTTCAAAATAAAAAAATTAAGATTTATGTTTTGAAAACTTACATTAGTTTGAAATGTATTCTTCAAGTTGTCGAAGTTTTTTTCTAAAAAAAAAAAAAACTTGCTTGTCAATGGTAATTTGAAAATAATGCGTTTTGTCAGCGATCACAAATCCCATCAAGTCCATATAAAGCTGAGTTTTTTCAGTACTGAAACAATTACAACTCAACAAACCTATTAACATTTCAATTTGTAAATGAAATAAAACAAATTTGTTTAATCTTCCATGAAATAAGAATTATCAAGGAAAAATTTCGCGTTTACGCTTACTAGAAAACTATTCTTCAGTTGGTTCTATATATCTATAGCTCTTTTTGTTTCTTTGTGATTTTTATTGATTTTGGATGAAATAAATAAACTAACGAACAATTCGGTGTCGTATAAATCAACAGTAACGTTTTTGCATACGTCCATGTTGCGTGTTTTTAACGTATCGTTGACTAGCTGCTCATAAACATGAACAAGTAAATGCTGTTGACGACGATCTTCAAATGCACGACAATATATCGGCAATCTCGAATAGTCAACTTCATTGTCCCATACACCGCTGATCTATAAATTGTTTTGCGTGATTAAGTTTACAATATACACACAAAAGGCCATGTTTTAAGATTTTTAAAGAACGGTTAAATGCCTTCGGTACTATCGACAGTTTTCGATCAAAAGATTGGAGTGCCAGCCGATGCCCGGAATGTAGTTTACCAATAACCGAAAACATACGTATTCAGGTTCCAGGCAGTTATACCATTCTGGAAAATGTCATCAGACGTACATAACGATTTATTTGATCACGAAAAGTAGCATAAGAGCGCGAAAAAACATACTTTCATGAAACGCTGGCTACATTTATCGAATTTAACACAATATTCATCTTGTTCACATTCTTCAACAGTCACTGATTTCGTTGCATATTTCAAATCACATTTACAGAACATAAGATAAGCCTGCAACTGCTATATCTATTTTTTACGCAGCGTAAACATTTAGAAGCTGATGAAGATATATTAAATAATATCGTCACAAACACTGACCAACTTCTACGAAAAGAGAAAACTTCGCCGTATTTTGAGACGAAAAATTAATCAAAAGACTAGTTTCAAATATAATCTGATCAGATTAATCTGAAATAGCTTGTCGAATCAAACATCCTAATCCAAGAAACATCTTCTACAGCAGATTTCAAAGTAAGTAGGCAATAAAATTTCGGCTCAACAAACATGCTAGTAGCACATGGAAAAAACTTTGCGTAGATAATGTTTGGAAAAAGAGAATGTTTGATGAATTTTACTGAAACGAAAGTGATAATTTGAAAAGTTACCTGATTGCTGGAACATAAATGCATAGCGCCTAATGCAACAACAGCAGGTAAATTTGCCATTACATTGTCCAAAACAGTTACCGTCACCACGTTTTTTGTATCAGTAAATGTCACGTTATTGTTGTTTGGCAAAAAATGATCGTAGAGTAGGTTATGAGGAAGTTTGCCATGTTGCAGAAACTGACAGAATAATTCAGTTTCGACCATTTTAAAATCTGAGATACCAATGATGTAGAATTATTTTGGAGAGAATAAATCAGCATGTGAAGAAATACAAATTGCCTAAAGGTGCTGAAGGACAAATAATTGCGTCCAATTGTTTGAAAAGCTGGATTAATCAAATGATCAAAACTGATCCTTCCTCTAACCCGAACTGGAGAATAATAAATTTGCGTACAGAACAGAGATGTCATTATAATTATTGTCATTATAATTATTTAAACAAGTTTCCTACATCCTTAATCATTTATCTCATTCTACTAATAAATCATCAAATCAAAAACGGAATCAATGCTTCCTACATACGACTATAATCATTCTTTCGACAAAGACTAGGAAGTTCAGCCTTCTTCATCTAACAACGATTGAAACCTTAGCGTTGATAGCAATCAGTCATCAGGACGATGTTAATTTTTAAGCACAAAGCAATAAAATGAGGATTTTATTGAAAACAATTTTCTGAAAATAAAAGCGCTAATGAACGTAGTTTATTTAGGTGAATGCAAAAATGAATAACCTAAAGAAATATTGAACTTCAATTCTTGGCTGGAAAAAGTGAAACTAAGTAATAAAGAGAAAGAAGAGCGAAACATGATAATAATTCAAATGTAGAACTGAAGGGATAACGATAAATAGTTGCTCGTTCGTTGAAAAACAATCTTTTTTTCAATAAACTTTTATATCTTGGCATGAATAGTTGCTGCAAAACAAATTTTCTTCCAGAATGAACGATTTTTTCAGGTTATCAGGTACACAAAAATAGTTCAAAATAGTTCAGTAAGGACTGTTGAGGCATCAAAAAAAGTGTCTCAGTGGAAGTGACCTTACTAATTTTACTTGTCTTTTTATTTTGTTAATTTCAAATTACAAAACATTTAAGATATGAACGAATGAATTTTTTACATAGAAACTTTCATATGTTAAACATACTTACGAGAAATGTTAACTCATTTGCTCTGAAATAAAACTGCTAAAGTGGTTATTGATGATTATAATTACTAGATAAAACGATAAAGCAAATGATAGCAACAGTAAGAAGAATTAGAATAACCTCTGTGAGAGGGCGTTACTGTTCCCTCCAATGAGCGACAATTTATATGCGATATTGCGTGGATTTCAAATTTCTCCTTCTCCTCATTTTGTGCCCTTTGGCCTCCCTACTTTCTTTTTGCACAGGTAAGACTAACCACTTATTTCGGAATCAGGTTCAAAATCACGAAACAATTTGTTTGTATCACCTGTACCACAAATTCATCTATTATCTATGCCATCTTATATCTCAAGTAAAACCGCTTCTTTCCTCAATTCTAAGTTATAAAATCACACCCGCCTTTTTTCGGCTACTTTTATTCTTCTTAACGAAGTATTTCTGATTCTTACTGACAATTTTTTAATTTTGTTCTGATTTAATTACAATCATTACGCAACTATGAAAAATAAATTGCGTATTTAATCGATTTTCTCGGGAAAAAAGTGATGTATTGAACTTTCGGGATATCATCTAAATCACCGAAATATTTTCTCCATCAATAAACAAATGATTTAGGAAGCAAGTATTATTTCTAAAAAAAAAAAGAAAGCAAGTATTATTTCCAGCAGGATACCCAAATTATCTCTTGAAAACATGTGAATAGTGAAAGGGAACTATGCGGGGAAGTCATGAATATTGAGGCTAGAAGGTCAAAAAGACATGGCGAATAAGCTGCCGACATGAAATAAATCCGAACTGAGTCCTAAAAAGGAAAAAATAATGCAAAGAAGGAGAAAAAAATCGGCAGATAATAACCTGTAATTAAGTTCGGTACATAAGGTAGCATTTAAAGATTAAGAGAAATTCATTTGCAACTGAAGAAATAACATTTAAATTTGATCGCTCACAAATACCGCGCATCTTTTAATTTGAAGAAATTCTAAAGATGAAATATGTTCTAAAGATGAAATATGGAAACACAAATGGCTCTTCCTAGACGGTTCCATCGGTTTTAGGTGAGTGGAACGAAAAGGTACAGAAGTTGATGGACCATCTGATTGTCATCATGATAACATTATAGTAAAGCTCTCGATCGTATCTCATTCATAATGGGCTGAAAAGATATTATATGGAGATTTTCGAATGATAACAACTGTGTTTCCCATAAGAATTTTACTTTGCTCGCCAAATATCTTTACCTAGAAAGTTTCCGCATATCTACTATGATATTAACTTCAACATTCTGGATTCTCTTCTTTCTCTTTTTTCTGTTCCGTTTTATCACCTTACGATACATGCTAACTTTCATAAAAAACGATTTGGCAGCACATATACAATTCACTAATTAGGCAAAGTTTAAAAACCTCCAACATATAAAATGTAATATGATCTATTTCTGTAAGCCGAGGAAATGAAGTTCACCAAGCAATGAATACAATTTTTGTGTTCAAAATTTATCAACTAATCTATAAGGGCTTTTAGTAATGAAGAAGAGAACTAGAATGCTAAAAAAATTAATTTTTACAAACTTTCCTCCTCCCAGTGAGAGAAAGTTCAAAATTCTTAGCAGAAGCCTAATATCAAAATTTTTTCTGTGATGGAACCTTTGCAATTAGTTTGATAGTGTATTGTTGAACAGAAAAATTAATGCGCTTATTTAATGTCTCATAAGTCTATAAATAAACAAGTGAATAAAAAATAACGGTATCAATCACTAATGCTAAAAAGGCCATCATTGTCGAAAAGTCCGAAATATAGATGATATAGGAATACGGTGAAATAATCAAAACATTTTTGTTTTGCAGAAATATCTGGGAATAATCAGTTTTATTAGATTGTTTATTTAGAATATTTCTTAATAACGGTAATTTACAATGTTTTGCATGTTACAAAGTTCTCTTAATCTCTAAACAGTTGATTTATTGTTCGTCATGTTCCATGAACGTTCCATTTAATCTACTAATTAGACTTAATTTGAGGGGTTAAACTGTTGCAAACAATTCTTTCTGTTTAGGGAATATAAATCAATTACCAGCATATTTTCAAAAAAATTTATTCTTCATAAATGCCATTCTCTTGACTTCCAGTAAACTATGTTGTTCTCAATCAAATTCCCAATAAATTTCCTTACGAGCAACAATAAGAACAACCTGAAAATCGACTTTATCTTCGAAGTTCTACATTAGTTTTCTTGTAACGATTATCGCAAAAACTGTCTGTGCCAAATAAGAAAAAAAAACCGTTCACGACAGTTATTTTTAAATTATTAGGAATGTATGTTTCAAGTAGCAGTGGCAGCATGCAAATTTTGTAAACTTTTCTTGAATGTATACAACTTTTCTTGCTTAAAAGTGAATGGTTCCGTTAGTATAATTTTTTGGCTATCTTTTTTAGAAAGTAATTGTTGTTTAGGATATAGCTGCAAAAAAAAAAAAAAAACAAACGACAATAAAACGAAAAACCAGAGAAATAACGTTATTAAGGAAATATAAATAATAAAAAAAGGAAATACAACTAGTATTAAGGAAATACATTTGGTAAATCAGTTAATGCAGGAGAATTTGGCTGGAAACTGATCACTAATAAAATAACGATGAATATGTGAATAATGATGGCTGAAAGTTTAGTAATTACAACTGTCATGCATTAGTCTATAAGTGCATGCAGCTAGATCAGATAAGAACACATTCATCCGAATCATCAGTTGATTCAACGCAAAGTTTTAGCATCATTATTTAAAACACTGATTTTATGATTGGATGAATAAGTAAATTTGAATAGAGTCAGATCTGTTTTCTAACTTGAATGAACAACGAAATTCTGAATTTAACTCAACGCGGGCAAATAAAATCAGCTTAAGATTTGTAACCTGTTGATTGGAAATGACGGGTAACATGGTAACATGAATCTTTTGGAAGTAATGGCATAAGTTTTTTACAGATAAGGTTGCTGTGAAAGAAGTTTCTTAAAACGAAGTCTCGTGTTGAATTGCATGTGACGATGCAGAAGAGTAATTGTGATAAGTCTATCAATAAAAGTTTGTTGATAGAAAATTAATAAAGAATAATAAGTGAAAAGCTGATCACCAGATTATTGAATATACAAAAGTAGAATGTCATTTAGCGGTCGGATAATACTAAAAGAATAAACTAAAAGAGTGAACTAAAACAATAAACTAAAGGGATGATTCGCAGCAATGAACCATAGCCAATGAGCCGATGATACTGGCTAGTTATACCAGCCTTTCATATTTTGGAAGTGATTTACAAAAATCAATCATTGCACATTAGTTTTACGATAGAACGAATTTACAACAGAGAGCTTGTTACAATTTAACCATTAAATATAAGAATATTTCTCAAACTGGAAGAATTTACATATGAATTGGTGTATTCCTACAATGTACATATTCCCTTTTGATAGATCGCAAGGAAATTACAATTAAGAGCTTTGCTGATTACCGAAATCTTCTATGATAATATAAGCTTTATAAAACTGGACGATCTTTTTTTTCAATCACTGCACATAAGCTTGGTCATGAGTCCAAATGTTAATTACTATATTAGCGACAGTACATAAGCTCGTTTGTCAGACCAGGAGATTTGAACAAACGGTTCTTCAGCATAGGTATAAAAAACATTTAATTTTTGTTCAATGAATTATTTATCTGGGAATGCACATTTTTGTATTCATGCATGTGACTTATTATGACATAAAAATTTTCCTACCTTCGCGAAATCGTTTATTTAATGAATAATGTGACTGCACTGATTACCGTAAAGTGTGCGTGAGTGTTTGCTATGAGTTTGCTATTTCTGCCATAAATCTGTCGTTGCGAAACATTATTAACAAATGATAGTCGACGAAGGTTATAATGACAGATTTTGAGCTATAGGTATTTTTATCTGCTTCTTACCCTTTCAGAAAAGGGTTGTTTTAGTTTGCTAATAATACAATAATTAAGTAATTGTTTCTTTTAACTCTGATTTACACAGCTGATAAGTAGGTTTTAATCCAACTAACAATGGATTACAATGGATACAACTAACCAGCATGTGATACTGTCGGAAAGCAAAGCATGACGATAACTTATATCTGCGTGATCCTGATTCAGAAGTAACAATGAAGGCTTAGATAATTAATTAATAAGTTTGCTGCTGATATTAAGCAAAATCCTCCTTATAATTACACTTTATCGATACCAACGCTTAAACGAAGCGCAATGTGTCGTTGTAACTCCATGACAGGCATGATTATTTAATCACCAAATCAATGGGAATCTGAGATTCTGTCTCCAAATCGTTCAGCATCCATTATCGGTATTTCGAAAGGATGGCCTTTCTTTTGCTGCTGATATTAAGCAAAATCCTCCTTATATATTTCCAAAATTTTTTTTTATTCCAAAATTTTTTCGATTTACTCGAGACTACTGAAAGTGTCAGTGTTCTTTTGACATTACCCAATCTCTACAATGTTATTTTGAGTCGAAATTACTGGACGGAAATTCACCGAATCAATACTAAAGTCGGTCAAGTGATGTTTGAAGTAGACTTGATAAGCAATAGTTTCATGTGAATTTCCTTAAATGAAACAGCAGCATCACTGAGCTTGTTACAGTAATTTAGAATTGTTGACATTATTGACACTATAGCAAAGTTTGCGTCTGAGGAATTTCATCTTATTAATTCATATTAATTTCTTCATAATTGCAAAATAGTGAGCTGTGCTTCATTAGGTATACCCATGAATAGAAATAGTTTTTTATGCAAGAATAATGAAGTATGAAATGTTTTTTTCTGTAAAAAATTTGCCTTACTAGCATCTGTCTCTCTTCATTTTCACCATTAAATGTACAAATTTTTGCGCAGAGTCAAGAGCAAAAGTATTATTTTGCCTACGAAGAATTCTGATATTTCTGAAATTTACTCTTAATTCAATGATCAAAAATGAAATGAACTTTGTATTATATGCTTCCAGTGTGCTAATTTTCCTCTTAATCGCCCAGAATGTATGATTTTTAGCTATTTAATTAACTCGTGGGAAATTTGTCTTTACAACTATTCTTACAACAGTCATCGACAGGTATGATTCGCTTGTTGGAACTAATGGCTTCTGCAACAAATGTCTAGCTTTGTAGAAATTGAGTAACTCCAACTTATCGAGCAACCTCAAACTACGCAGTTGTTGAATAATAATACTGCCACCGGTTTGCCAACTAAATCAACTTTTGTTATTAGCTATATTGCCTGCTGTGAAAATACTGCTTTCGTCCGAGCGTCAATATCACCAGCTTCAGTAAAATTAAAATTACAACGAATTCACTTTCTGCCTGACTTTGTTTCATCATCGCTATTATTATTGTCACTTCTAGCAGTGATAGTGTTTAAGATAATGTGCACAGTTCATAATTTTAGGTCTCTAAATTATATTCTGCAGTGCTTATCCTTCAGTTTTAACAGATTTGCTGTTGAGCAAATGTCCAATGTTTTCTAAAATGGTTTTGAAGTGCTTTAGTAATAAAATTGAATATGATTATATCTGAATTACCTCTTAAGATTCATAAATTTTTATCATTACAGTAAAAGATCTGACTGAAATTATTTTGCAATTTTTTTTCTTTTCAAGCAACAAACTGTATATGGACGTGTTCTTTAGTTTTAGCTTTCTTCATCCTGGTACTTTCTTTTGCTTGTTTCTTTATCTAACATCTCTTCTTGGTTTATTTCTACTTTTCCTTCTTTCGCTCATTCTTTTCTGAAATATTTATACATATTTTTTTGAGCTTCCTTTGAGTGAAAGATATTTTTTTTACAATTTCTCTCTATTCAATCGAAAAATGTGTATGCGTTTTGGCGCACGAATGTGGAGTAGTTGTAGTAATAAAATTAGTTCGGAGAAACTGTGCAGGGCGGTTATTGCAGCTTGTGTCATATCACTTCTAATGAATGTCCTACATTAGAGAGATATGGCGTAGAAATTATATCAAGATCTAACACTACAATGCGTGCTCGGGTCATCTTCCTTTTATTGACAGGTAAGGTAAACGTTGAATACATCGAATGCACTTTCTGCCTTTTTTTGGAAGAAGGAGATTATCCTTCACCATTTCTGCCGATTTTAAGCATTTACATTTCCTTTGACATTTGTTGCTTTCATCCATCACTCCAGCATAATTTGATCAACGAAATAATACTAAATAAGCTAGGAAAACTATTGGAAACATCCTTTAGGTGTAAAGGTGATTTAAAAGTGTTCATGAATCATTTCCAGCCATTTGAATTAAAATTAAAAAGTGTTTGCTTCAGTTGTATATTTTCATCCTTTGCCAAAAAAAGGGGATTTCTTGCATAAATAAAAAAAAAAATTTTCCATTTTTTACAACTCATGTTTCCTATATTTTTGAAATGAAATGATTACGTATATAATAATTCAAATAAATTTAGCATCTATGTTGGTGATAAGTAATGTATTGGAAAGAAGAAACATAGCACCATGTCCCCTCAGTTCCAGGCCAATGTATCGTCCAAATGGTCAACCACGCAAATGTCTTCCTCATCAGAACAACCTCTGCGTAAACGCATTGCCGGATCAGGTTAATTTTTTTTCTTCTTTAAGGATGTGTGAAAATTCTAAAACTGATCAACTAGTTTGAAGCCCAATGCATCGACGGTCTGCTGCTGGCACAATCAAGTGGATTACTTCTGTTGTCTGGATGTTACACCACTAGACTGTCCTGATTATCACAATGTCACCGTAGTTGTGCACAATGCATATCCACAGAATCCTTTCGCGCTACGTTCATTTCATTTCAGGTACGCTTAACTCAATTAATTTATTGTCCGAATCGATTTTTTAAATTAAACATATTATGACGCAAAAATCTTTCTGAATATTATGTTTTTTTACTAGAGTAAATTTGCGAGAACTTTTGCGTTTGAAAGGAATCAATTCCGATTTTCCAAAGAAAAGTAACATTCCTAATCCATAATCTTTTAAAGAAATCGAAAACAATTTCGTTAAAAAACCCAAAAAAAACCTTGTAGTTGCATACGGTTAAAAATTCTACTTTTTATACTGATATATGGCAAGTATTCAGAATTTCCATTTATTTCTTTGCTTTCTCTTCACCGATATCATCACAAAGAGTAGCTCGATACTTCAGTGAAAACTATATTTATTATTCCTCTAATGATTGATTAACGCGTTCAAGTTTAAAGTCGAAATTAACGTATTTATCCTAAGCTATCAACAAAAGGAAGTTTATCTGCGCTTTCTTCTAGGTTGCATCTGAGTTATTATTACATGTGTTAAACGAAAGTCGATAAAGCAGGTCTGTAAAATATTCCTGACTGGGCGATACTATTGAGGAATAAGAGAACAAACAACTTTGAGCTTGCTTATCTTCGCCCTAATTCAGGAATATAAGATCATTAAAAGAATAATCCAGGAGCAACAGAAATATTCTGCAGATGTTTGTTTGACAAATGTCATCCAGAATCAGAAAATTATGTAGTGCTTCCAACTTTTTAATCGCTCAAAATCCAATAGAAATTCGGTGTGTGAAGTCTTTAAGCTTATTCTCGATGAATGGAGTTCGAAGATGATCACGAAAAGTCGGTTGCTTCGGCATGAGGACTTATGCCGAAGCAACCGGCATGAGTCTCCTCAAGAAGACGGGAAAAAGCATCGATTTAGCAAATAAGCGGAACAATTCAGAAACTGAAGAAAACTGATTAATAGAAAGAATAAGTCTAGCCATCTAAAATTCAGCTTATTTTTACGCCGAAAAGGTTAAAAATTTCAAGTAATTTGTTTAGACTGATTTCTAAAACGAAACGAAGACATTTTGAGCATGATAATAATAGAAAAAAAAACTATCACTTCAGCGATCTCGATAAAAAACTGAGTAAATACTAGAGAGGCAGTGTTTCGATACAACCAAGCTGTTTATAGCTGAAAGCAGACTCTTAAAAATGGAAAAATGAATCAATGAGGAATTATCACTAAGCTTGTATCAATTGTAATTAACTTCTTAGTTGTGAACCAAAATTCGAATCTTAATCAAAAATAGAACTGGATATCATATGATTTGGATTTAATTTAGAACAGAATATCAGATTTAATAATGATGTGTGTAATATCGGTGAAGTTCCTCAATCTAAAGGGTTGCAAAAAACGTCGACCCTTTTAAGAAGGAAAATAAAATATTGTAGACTTTATTGAAAAGCGTATGAAACTCGCTTATTAAAATAGCAAATAAGTCATCGCTTCTATGTTTTTATTTTGCATTTATTTTTAAAATTTGCAGAGAAGGTATTGAAGATGAAATAGTTGCAATGGCGCAAGACTTAATACGCGATAGTACAAGCGCAAAGAGAACGGCGCTCTAGTCACACAAACATAATTGATTGTATAACATCCTTTTTGAAAGCATCAATGTGATCCTCGTAGTCTGATGATATAGAATTGTTCAGTAATGTTTTTCGTAAATAGATGAAATGTGACTCTGTGTCTTGCGCAAAAATTTCTTCTTGGAAATTAAATTCGTTTAATTGAATTCGGAAATTGAATTTGGAAAAATTTTTTTACAAATTGCTTGTATCGTGAAAAATTTCAAAACTATTACAATGATTAATTGTCAAAATTGGATGCATTGCTCAAAAAAACTGTTCAACAAAAATTTATTTCTTTTTCGAGTATCACTTTCAAAGTTTTGAGTACATCACCTACAAATCCATTTCACAATATTCAGTAAAGCGGCAAAATTTTTTTGAATCTATGGCGATGTGTACAATCAGCAGGCAATCACTTATAAACCTTCGTCCATTACTACTTTTATGTAGCTTAAATCAGCAACAAAAGCTTGCTCGAATTAATTCTGACACCGTGTTCAGTTAGCTGATAAAAATTTTTATCATATTCGAATTTGTCTCATACGCAAAGACAGCACTGTTGAGAGGAATTACACAATCACTTGAAGTACTAAGTGATAAGAATTTTTATCAAAAGAGAATCCTTTTAATTTCCTTAATCTTTCCTGAAGAAAAACATATCTCCCGTTCTTTAAATTTTTGGCTTCATAACTTGTATCTTTATCATTTAAAAATTGTAAGATATGCAATTATGACGTCTGTTGTCGAAAATGTATCAAATCCCGTTATAATGTAGTAAATTCACAGGATGAGAAATTCACAGAATATCAAAGAACTGTTTTGGTAATGACGAAAGATGAGCAAATTTAACGTCTTTTATCAAATTAAAAAAGCTTTTGTATATTACAGAAAACTTTTACAATATAAAAAGATATATTCCCTGAAGTGTAACTGCATTCATTTACACAATATGATAGCACCTCTGGCCAAGCAATCAGTTTGTCATCACAAATTTCTGATTGTGTCGGAAAACATATGAACTCTGAGCAACGAACAGGCGACGAAAATGTATCTCGCAGAAAATACTGCCATCTGTTGATCGCTGACAATTTTCCACTCTAAAGGTGTTGAATCAAGCAAATGTCTGAATCTGAATCAATTTTGTGAAAAAAGCGATGAACCACTTTGTGAACTTATAACTCCATGTTACAAAGTCATGATTAAAAGCAATTTCCAAAAATTTGTAGCACTCATTCTCATCAAAATTCCCTGATAAGTAATAAACATGTGGAAGTGGTGAGTTATCACGATAGATTGTATGAAATACCAAATTTAGAGAAAAATCACCAATAGACCACGATGTTACAGATACATACAGCTTTTCTGATAGTATGTAAACTGTCTTATACTACTGTATGATCCTTTTCATTACAACTAACATTATCGTTTTCAATTATTGGTTTTTCAGGGGAATCAAAGAGCGCTTGGAATCAAAACTGAAATTAGAAGGCAAATGCTATATTTTCTAAGTTACCGCAATATTAAATAAGCGCCTGCTGAAAAAATTGCAAGAAACACCACTATTTATGCATTAATAACATTTAGTTCTTTCCTCTGGAAATTTCAGATTTGCGAGGAATTTTAAAAAATAATTAAGAAAATTTCAACTTCGGATACAAATGATTTACTGCCTGCCAGAAAATCTGCAGTCCATTTAGCTGCTAAACACGCAGAAACTGTGATGAAAACAGACTAAATAATTTTCAGCTATGGGAGTCCGAAGATATCGAAATATTAACCATGATGCACTTTTTATAACTTCTTTGACTTGATTTCGCTGAACATTTTGTAGTAATTCAAACCAAGAAAAAATGCAAAAAAAGGAAAACTCTAGTTTCTGAATCGGATCCACATACAAATGCCTGCACGGATAAGCAATTTTAGGAGTTTATAGCTTTTTTTTTGCTCAGCTTGAATGTAAATTCAATGATATACACCAAGCCAAAAGAGTTCCGGAAAATGCCGATTTCACTTGCACCCGGTACTTTTTCGTTGTAATGCTGCAACTCCAATATTTCTCAAAATTTTCTAGTGTGTTATAAATACCGGTAGTTCTGAACTCCTAAAAAAACTCTAAAGTCAAGATTTTGAGGGGAAACCTTGGAATCCTTATCTATGTCGAATGAAAGCGCGATAACTAGGTCGTGGGGTGTCTCCGATGAAATTCGATTTGAAATCCATGTTTCTAGCACTAATACAGTCTCCTCACCTGGCAGAATAAAAAGTTGACGTGAAAAAGGACATTTTTGGGCACTAATTAGTAGAGAGCAAATAATTCTAACAATTACATTTGGATTATACCTTTAAATCATTATGGCTCAAGAAAATTAAAAAGTCTGAGAAATTAATTTGGTGATAAAAATGGAAAGCCTTATGAAATCAATAGTGGCACCCAATGCTCTAAAATTTTAGAAGTAATTTTGAATCTTTCAAGTTTGTTATCATTGCTTCATTTTTCGGAAGTAAAATTTGATTTTTACCTTAAATGTAGACCGCAATGTTTACATCGAAAACAGCTCAAATGATATATTTGTGAGAAACATTGCAAACGTTCCGTAAGATACACAGTCTTACCACAGCAACTGCATAGTGGAGAAGATGCCACATGGACATTCCAAACCTGAAGTGACGGTAATTTCATGCATTGTTAAAAGAACGCTGCATGCTTACTTCATGTTAATTAAAGAATGAGTACCTCACAGAGGGTAAAAATGTCAGTTCGTAGAATTTATCCATTTTTAAATCACTTCCTATTCCTATATCATCATGCAAATCACCGATAGTCAAACTACGAATATCTTGAATAAATGATTTCAGGAGTGGCATTGCAAACCTTTTCTGAGACGTCAATACATCCACAACGACATTATCACCGAAAGATGCAATGAATTTGATGGTCAATAGCAGTAGAAGAGTTATAAAATGTTTAAACACTGTTAGTTAAAAACAAATTTTTCGGTAGAGATTGAGGTTAAATTAGTTAGCAAAACAAATTTAAAGTGCATTTTTATTAGCTGAAGAGTTATAAGTAAAAGCATGCGGAAAAATAGTTTGTTTTATTTCCAT
Source organism: Mansonella perstans (assembly GCA_037074765.1). Classification (NCBI taxonomy): domain Eukaryota; kingdom Metazoa; phylum Nematoda; class Chromadorea; order Rhabditida; family Onchocercidae; genus Mansonella; species Mansonella perstans. The sequence goes on from JBAMDO010000046.1 coordinate 27,562, forward strand.
GTGTATGAATCGTTCTCTTCCAAATATTTTTACTTGAAAAATAAATAAAGCAAATGATTAAAACAATTTTGAATCGTGAAAGATGGCTTCATAATACAAACTGAAACATTGATGTGCTTACTTAAAACGTACTTCTTCTGCATGTTTTATTTTTCCTGCAAAATATTTTTCATACTGTATCTAGTGGAACGTATCATTTAGTTGCGAAACTCAACTACTTTATTCATTAAGGTAAAGTCCGATTCCACAACTTCATTTGAATGATTATATTTCGCTTTAGAATATTTCCCAATTAACACGACATATCTATATAAATTAAATCAGGAGTTTTCGAAATTCCGGAAAACATTACTGTTCTTTAAATTCAAATTACAAAGAAATGATTTGAAATAGTTTCAAAAAAGGAAAAAGAAACTGCAATAACTGCTACCATTTTTTTACCTGCAGAAGTAAGTAACCGGCAGGAAAAATGATGGAAAAATCCGTATGTGCGTGAAAGTTATTAACTCACCGTTTGTATAGCATTTCTGGAAGGCATCCGACTCTTTTCGGCTTTTTTAGCCTCTTTTTTTTGGATTTTCTCCCACTTTGCGGCCATTTTTGAAGCGTGGTCAACAGCTACATGAATTTCTTCCTTTTCAGGAAATTTCTCTTCTTCTGGAGTTTTTTCACGAAAAGCAGCTGCTTCTTTTTCACCTTCAATCCAACATATTTACTACTTTGAGATAAGTTACCATTAAAGAGCTTTTTTTAGAAGATGCAAATTTAAGGATGAAAATAAAGTTACGCCTCAATCGTTCAAATTCTTCTTCAAGCTGTCTGCGCTTTTCCGCTGCTGCTTCTTTTTCAAAGTCCATTCCAACTTTTTCGAACTGTTCTTTCAAATTACGTGCAGCTATCTGAAAAGTCTTACATTCATTATCCACAAGACAGACTGGTGAATGAAAAGGTGCAATTACTCAAGGCATATCAAAATATTTCACTAAATACCTTAATTTCATCCAAATCACTTGGTCTTATATGTTTTATCTTTGTTTCCTCTTCAATACCAATATTCGTGAACTTTTGCATGAGGTTTTTAACGTCATAAGCATCTTCATTTTCTGTTTCATCCTCTGTAAGTGATTTATTTTAAAATGATTAGTATATTAAAACAATGAAGAAAAAACAACCCTTCCCATAATAGTATCACAGCTCAGCGGTGTACAAGTCGTTACTATTTGTTAAAAAAATGAATTGGAATAATAAAGAATGGAGATTTATGTGCCTGATCTGTCAATTTCCAGAATGGACATTTCTCCAAATTTAGCTCAAAAAGATCACGTAAAGTTGTACATTTTGGGAATCACAATGTTATGCAAGTAAATTAAATATTTCTGTAATTTCGAAAAGAGAATAATGATTTACAGCATTTCTCCATTGCTAACAGACCTTCATTCGTGACCACACTTCTGTTCACTGGTTCTGGGATTACGTCTTTCTTTTTGTCCCATTTGCTTATATGCTTCTCTTGCTAGAACATACTAACAAATATAAAAATCAGCTTCGAAATATTTTAAGCTTTTTGGTAATTAAAATAGAATATTCAAACTGTTAACATGATGCTGAATCATTAATCCCACCCGATTTCCTTCAGTAATTGTTTGAGCTCCTTCGGCATCGATTTGTTGAAATTTTTGCCTAGCTTTACCAGCCATTTTAATTTCTACATCCAACTGCTTGTCTGAAAATTTCCTACTTCATTTTCACACCATAAAATAATATTGCGTAAAGCAGAACAATTGGAGATCATCATTGGTGTCATCAACTACGAAGCACAAACCTTCATGTTCATTTCTGGAGGAACAATCACCTTTTTCAAAACGATTTTTGATCGCTTTAACCTGAATCTCCTCTCCAGCTTCAATTCCGACAACATCAGATACCTATACAGTTTAAGGAGAATAACTGTGATAGACTGAAATTGTAACTCATTGTGATAGACTGAAACAGTAACTCAATTACAGATCACCTTAAAATAAATCAGTAATCGGATTTTGGCAGAATTTTCCATAATGTAAATGAATAGTAAGCTTTAAATGAAACATTACTTCATCGGTCTTCATTCATTCTTTTTTCTGTTACTCTTGAAAAAATCTCTAAGATTAAATTTGGTGAAAATTAAATCTGGTGAATAAAAAAGATAATTGATGCACTTCTTTGATGGCTTCTCTTTCGGCAGCCGCTTGTCTAACAAGCTTGTACCTAAAGAACTCATCTTCAATTTGTTTCTTTTTCAATTCCGCTCTTTTTTCTGGTGTCATTTCCAAACTGCCTTCTCCCTGAAATTGGTCTTCTTATTTCTGGTATGTTGCCATTGCTCTTTTCTGTTTAATTTCTTTTTGTTGGACAAAAATTTTATTTGAAACTTCATCTGAAGAGTGCGGGACAGGTTCACCAGCTTTGGTGCAACAAATCAGGCCAGTAATGCATACTTTTTCAAACGCTGATTTGATACCACTGAGGTCTCCAGCATGTATATCAATCTCAGCCTTCTGCACCTGGATGTCTCCTTCAGCTTTTTCAAAACGTTCTTTGAAATCTTGAAGCTCTGTGAACAAATTTTATCATTTTAATGAAACCGATCCAACTTTTTTCAAAAAATTGAGCATAAAACTTTTTACAAACATTTGTAGATGATTGGTTTATTTCATCAATAAACAGAAAATTTAAGTAATTCTAAAAGCGTTGCATTATTCTTGAAAAGTGACTCAAGGAAAGATGAGTTCAAGCTTCTAGAGTTTCGTGTCTTGCAAAAAGTCTAATGCTACCATATTGAAATACCGAATTTTCTGGTAAATGAGTATTGATTATTCTGTTCTTTGCTCTCCAAGCTAGATTTCACTAACCAAAACTTTAGATCTTTGTTTAGTCAAATTTTTAGCTATTCTAACAAATCATCAAATTCAAAGGACTTAAATGCAATCAGCAATTCAGATCTAAAATGCAACTTTAGCTTCTCACAGTGGAGGCATAGCAGCGCTTATTCAAGCACATTTTTTTTTAAGAAAACTGAAAAATCAAGACATAGAGAAAACAAGAACTTTTGAAGTCAAATTCCTCAAGTTCAATAGCAATTTTCTCAATCGGCCCGGATTGAAATGCTGAACCTTCCAAAAATGATTTGCGAGCATCAGCTACTCCTGAATTCGGATTTCAATTATTGCAAATTTAGAATTGATTGGGAAAAATGTGAAGTTGAAGAAGAATTCAGTCAATGATACTTTTAATCAGCTTGATATTTTTGCACAGAACACCATGATCATGACATAATAATTTTCAAAGATGGAACTTGCCTGGTTCGTCTAAAAGCAATTACAAAGTTAAGATAATCTGTCACTCATTTTTGCATGTTATAAATTGTTATGTGGAAAATGAACCTGAAGTATTGATTTCACTACTGTCCCATTGTTTAGCAACTTTTTGTTCGGTCTCTTTCATCTCTTGGAAGCGCTCCTTAATTCCAGGACAATTTTGCAGTTCCTTCAGATCATCCTTCATTTCCTTTACATCGACTATTTGCATGTTGCCTGCTTTCCACTTATTCTTTATATCACCTATCTAAACTTTTGTGTAAAAAATTCACAGTGAATTATCCCACTAAGGGAATAAAAAATTAGTGATTCATTTCACACATATTTTTGAAACTTCATAGCTTGTTTTTAAGGAAATGAAATGCAACTTTCCCAGATTCTAATAAGCAATACATATAATGTCAAACCCGATCAAAGTCAAGTTCTTCCTTACGACGTTTCTTGTCTTCACGAATGATATTTGGATCTCTTCCACTTTCTTCTTCTTCCTCTTCCTCTTCTTCCTCTTCTTGTTCTTCATCAGCAGCACCCATTCCAAATCAACAGAAAAATGGTTAATATGTTTTTTTTTTTTTTTAAATTTCATTAAATAAGATGTGTCATCTGTGCTATATATTCCACTCCTTTCCCTCAGCTCCCTTTCCTTTTTACGTTTTCAAATATAACCATTTAGTTGAGTTTTGATTTCAAAAACACCAAAACATCGTCACAATTGCTAAGTGTAATCAGTTCCAAAATTCGCCGCATTTATAATTAGCTTTCCTGGCTTACTCTGCGCGATCAACTTTCTTCAATGCTTAGTCAAAGCTTACTCAGTACTCGTCACAATTTCAGTTTAATACTCAATAATTTCAGTTCAATTTGAAAGTAGGATAACTACTTTCAAATTTAATCGAACGTATTGTTAATAGAATTAAAATGCATACTTTTTTAAATTAGCTCTCACTTTTCCCGAAATAATCTCGTCAGTGATATTTTTTTTCTCAGCAAGCACAGTTTCTGCCTCTTTCGCGGAATTTTCCCAATCTCCTTTTTTGACCTTCAGCGATCCAATGCTGGACAAGTCGTCTAATTTCGTACCACCTGAAATCACGTTTATAATATGTTAAAAAGAGTATCAAATCGGAGAATATTAAGGTATATTGGCTTTGATTTCTATGATGGTTTTGGTTCTCAATGGTGAAGTGAACTAAATAGTGATGCAGTGATTTTCCTGAGAAGCATAAGATCGAAAACTTTATATTTCCCAGGTAACTTGGTTATACCTGCTTTCCTATTCACTAGAAACTAGTTCAAAAAGCTTTCAGTGTTAAATTTATTTCGACTGATTTTCTTTATAACGTCATGTTTGAATGACTTCGACAAGTTATTAGAAAGTACGTATAAAACGAAGACTATTACATTATTTCTACACGATATATTTGAGTGAAAAAACTTGAAGAGAATTGTTTCCATATCATCTGAGTCGTCATACAAATACAATGGGACTATTTGTTACTTATAATGCAAGAAAATAAATGCAAATAATGCATTTGTCCTTTTTCAAACATTTCACGTAGAGAACAGAAAGAGAGAAACAGCATATTATAAACTATGAAATATATAAACGAACAAATTCTAGCCATAATTACTATAGATAATCAAGTATATGCCATATTCATAGGTAATTTTTGAAAAATAACTAATATCCAGAAATACCGGTTATTCAGCATACAGAAATTCAGCAAAATTGAACAAAAGTTGCACTTTCTGTGAACTTTAAAAAAAAAAATCAGGAAAAATTTTTGCAACTTATCTTGCGACAAATAACGCCCGAGATGACTGTGATATGTAGAAAAAGTGAAAAGAACTAGGTATAGAAAATTTGAAATGGTTATTTAAATTAAGTTCTCGGGCGTTAATCAATTAACTGATGGGTAACAAAATTACAATTTTCTTAATAGAACACAAATCATTTACGGGACAAAATTTTTAAAATCTGTGAGAAAAGTGGAGAAACTGTGGAAGATTTGGTATTCAAAAAGTTTCCGACAAAACTGTTTTTTCCATACAGTCAGAAAAACTGTGGTACTATGAACTACCAAGAGCAAAATTTAAAGAAAAATTGCGAGTGAAATTGCGAGACGGTTCATAATAGAATCGTTTTTGAACTGTTAATAAAGTTGCCAATCATTGAAGTATTAAATCAAGAAAAAAGGATAAGAATTTTTCTGAAAAACGAATCGCTATCCATTAAATTTGGTCACCAAGCATATTTATAAACTTCATGATTTGCCTCAAAAAAATTTGAAATAAACAAGATAAATTTCCTTTAGCAGTTATTTGTAATCTTCATCTAGAATTTACGACAATATATAGAAAAGGCAGTGAAGTTTGATTTCATGGCTTTAGCCAATATTTTCTCATTGGAAAGTGGTTATAAAATTTAGTGAAGGAGAAGTGACTAGCGAATTGAGTAAATTTCACCTGTAATTGATACGTAAACTCCGGTGAAATTGTCCATTTTACAGAATGATGAAATATGGTCAGTGTACCGAAGAAGTTCAATCGGTCATAGTGCCGTCATCCACATCACACAAGAGGAGTCCGCCACCTCTCCCTCTTTCACCCCCTTCTCTCCATTTTATTACATTATAAGTTTATTATGAATATTTCACATGAAATAGTTTATTGCAAGAACATTAAAAGAGGAAAACGCTCCTTTTCTCTCTGTTTAATACATGCATATATAGTCTGCCTCTGATATCCTACCAGTACATTAACACTTAAATGCATACTATCCTACCACTATAAACAAATAATTTCTTATGATTTTCTTGCTGTTACATTTATGATAAGTTTTGCGTCTTTTTGTTCTATGAGAATGAAGCAATTAAGCTAAACAAATGCAGAAAGATTGGCTCCAAACTTTTAATAAGAACGATACAGAAAAGTATCAAGAGCTAAACAAAGAATCAGATTACTTTCTAAGAAAGAATTGACTCATTAACTCCTCATAAAAAAGAAAAAAAAAATAGCGTTACAAATGTTTTAAGGTGTTTAATTTAATTTCTCAGAAGTTTCGCACGGAAATAATACTTATAAGAGTATTTAAAAATGGAAGAGAGAGGAGAACACGGATAAGAAAAACACTCATAAAATACAAGTTTATGTCTTGCTGTCACTGCTAAAAAATGATCACTAACGGAACAGAAGTGAATCAAATAGGACTTACTTTTAATAACATCATCTCCAAGCTGCTTTGGTTTCGACGATATTGCGTATTCTTCATCTTCTTCATCTTCCATCTTTTCATCTTCTACAATTTACTTTTGTTATGATCCTGTTATAAAATAGATTGTGTACAGAAACGCGAAGTGTCGCGAAATGTGAAGTGTCACAAGAAAAAGGGCAGAAAATCAAAAAAGTATCTATGGAAAAAATTTTGTTTTTCTAAAAACTAGCCTTCAGTTGTGGCAGGGTCCATTGATTTCGCAATTTCAGGATGAAATATTTCAAGATAATGAACTTTGCACAACAATTGCTTCTCGTGCATGTTATAATTCGTTGACCTGAAGAGCAGTCAAAAATTCTGGTCTGTAGGTAATGTTTTTTGTCTTAATGCTATCTTAATGCTTCTTGTGCAGATAGAACGGGTGATAATGTAGCGGTGAAAATGTACTCTTATGATCTGATTGATATTATTATGAATTAAGATAAAAAGTCTAACTTGTAGATTCTTTCTTAAAAACTCTTCTTAAAAAACGTTTCTCTGTTTTGCTTTTTTAATCAACAAAGAACATCTCGACTGTGGGAAAAGTAAGAATCTTACGTCAATTTTTTGCCACATTTGATACATTTAAAGCATTGTATATGATAATTTTGTCTATTTGCAAAGATCCTTTCAACAGTATAAACTGTTTTCAAGCACACTGCACATTCTTTCGGAGCGTCATCTGCTGTAAGGTCAGCCTAAAAAAAATCATTTTTAAAATCTTTTATGCCTTAAAAGGAATTTCTTGAAAATATGGTATCAGCATGTTTCTTGGTTGCAAGTCAACATCAAGTAAGAAGCTACCGAAAAATCGTTCAAGATTAATTAAATATAGGAAACCTGGGCAAATATCCTCATCAGTCGTCTTTTGTCCGCTTCTGAACGTTTAATATCAATTTGCTCGCGTTCACTTTTAGTACTTTCTTGAGGATTTTCGAAGGTGTCCTTGATGTTTTCTAAATTTTCTTTTCCAACACCTGTCAAATTCCTTTCTACACTTTTCAAATGTTCTTCAAGATCCTCCTTCATTATTTCCGAAATGTTTTCAAATTTATCTCTGAATTTCGAGTAGTTTTCCTGAAAAAATTATGAAACCATCAAGAAAAAAGTGGCGGAAAACCAAAATCATACACCAGAACACTGTTCATTTAGCTATCTTGTGTCTCCTCGGAGGTGATGGATCTGCAAAGACTGTGTATGGGATCTCTTAGAATAACCATTTCGGATGGCTGCTAAAACAGTCAGTTCACATTATTATTCAGTTAGCTTTCCATTGTAAAACTAAACAGATTTCGAAAGATGAATGATATGTTTGAAAAGTTATGTGGAGATTTCATTTCTGAAGGTTAGCATTGAGTAGAAGCATACTTTTGTGACGGCAGCAAGTTGCTTACGTTCTTCATCCATCTGCTTATCTTCATTCTTTAACTCATTTTTTGTTGTGCCTGAAACTTGACGTTACTAAAAAGAATTAGTTCCAAGAATGCTTCTCTAACATAATATCAAAAGTAATACATATTTATTCATAAATATTGCAGTACATTACAAAGATTAAGGATTGTTTACATATTTGTACAACATATTTATATAATCCTTAATTTTTCTGTTTGAAAGTGAAATGCATACCCTGAATAAAGTCTTTTTTTATTTTATGTATTTCGGATTTTTCTTTCAACTGATTCAATTCCTCCAGACGTTTTTCGTCCTTCAATGCCTCTTTTGTTTGCTTTAAAGCGGCTTTCTGAAAGCATGCTGATAAAACAAAGATATATCGTATTAATTCTTATACTTAATTATTTACCTTAATGTTAAATAATTTTTGCTGTATATGCCTTCAAATTTAATTGGATTTTTAAAGCTTCTATCAACTTCATAAACAAAATACTTGCGAAGACTATAGAAGCCGCATGTATTAGAGCGAGCGACAGGACAGTCTCAGCATAGTTTATAGTGAGCAAATCAAATGCTCATTCATTAGAATAGTAATCAAAATGCGCTTACTTTCAAATGACAAGTATTCCATCATTTGACATTATACTAATGGTGAGGTAAAATGCACAATTCACCTAATTTACTTAAAAGAGATTAACACTAACACTTATCAAACGATTTTTCCAGACCGGCCTTTCATTCAGTTGATGATTGCTTTTTTTTTCGAATTAGCCATATAACTAACTCAAGCAACAAAGAAACAAGTGCGTTAAAAAGTTGAACAAATATAGTAGATTATAAATTGAACAAATACTTTGACTGATTTAACATTCATTTCAAAAAACAGTGATATGGATATTAGTTTTTACGATTTTTTATGATTTATTTCCCTTGCTTTCATGTTATATATCAACTTAATTTTTTCAACAATGAATAACAAATATTTTCAGCTTTATTGAATGAATGAGACTAGAATTGTCCCTAGGCTTTGCTCTTTCAATACAATGTGTTTTTTAAAAAATAAAGGAAGGATACTCCAAAAATATTGTAATGTGAAACATATTGTAATGTAAATTTGAATGACCCATGAACAATATTGTTAAAAATCAAAAGAGAAGAAATAAGAAATAAAGAATGGAAAAAATATGAGATACTGTTTTTTCAGTTACTGAGTTCGAGTACCTAAAAACGACCTAACTGAATCTAATTCAACAATACGTGCAGACTGTAGCCTTGTGCTTTATGTGTTTCAAATGAATTCAAGATATATTAATCATATAAATACTGACTTATTCTTTAAGTCAAAAAAGCATACAAGTGAAGAAATATCAGCAACAGAGCGCCCCTCAATGCTGATTTTTGGTGGTGGAGCCTTCAATGATTCGCTATCAGTATCCGAACTTATTGCATACGGATCATCTTCCATTTCTGTCATCTCCTGAATTTTTTTTAAAAACATTGGAAAATTATATGCAGTTGATATAATGCGTTAAGGGATTTAAAATTTCAAACTAATCACAATTTGCTGAATATGCTGATGGCAAATAAATCTGATTTAGAAGCGAAGACTAAAATTGGATTAGCAACATACACAACAAGCTATTTGTTAATAAATGCATTGTTTAGATAAATCAAGAAAGTTGCTCATGAAGTTGCAAACGAGATCATTATTGCAACAAATCAATTGTTTTTTTCCCAGTACAAAATGGAATATGTGCGCAGCATTTTCTATAATATTTTCGATTGCAAATATTACATATGCACATTATTAGACAGTAGCAAGAAGATCTTTTCAAAGCATTAAGCTAATGGAATTATACTAAAATACGAAAATTCTGAAAAATTGGTTACTATTAAATTTAAAGTGAGAGGTATTTAAAGTTGTAGTAAAGAAATTTGAATGAAGCAGATTATAATGAAGCGAAAAAAGAGGAAAATGAAAAGAAAGGCCACCATCGTTGTATTACATCCAATGTAAGAGGAATCTGTTCTTGCAGTAAAATCTTTACGCACGCTTTCAAGAAATGCAGAGGATGAACTTTGCGCTGTTCTCGAGTATCAACGGTGTGAGTTCGAGCTTCAGCTGTTGCTTAGGATCCACATAGCGTTTTCATTCCTCTAACTCACACCCACCTTGCTTCTCACTTCACCAGCATAATCGTCTGTATTTAGAATAGCGCTACATTCTCGAAATTGAATATCCAAAATGCATTGATTGAAAGAGCAAGGCATACAGATAGTGTGGTATGTATCAATACTTTTCATATTTTTTTTCTAATCTAATTTTAACTGTCATTTAATGATTATTGCACTCAATCAAGTAAGCAAAACAAAAAACGTTCCTCGCTTGAGCAGAAAATTATCCGATGAAATTTTTAGTTATCTGCAACAACGACCGAGTCTGAATACTCGTTTTCTCACTCATGCACCATTTTCTTGAGATATCCATCACTGTAATAATAGGTGGAGTGGAATGATTTTTATTTCCTTATTCTTGTTTCAACAAAACTAATAAAAACAGTTTAATATAAAGCAAACCCAAACGTCGTCCATATAGTTTTGCAACATGACATCGGTAGAGCATTAATTTCTGCTTAGAAAATGGACGTGGAACAAGGATTCCAATCAAAATTGTACTTTTCTCTATATGCTTTTTTTCATTATTAAAGATTCCACTGAAACAACCAGGAAAACGAAATCGGTAATCATCAATTTTTAGTCATACTGTACTAGAATGAAGATTGTGCTACTATCGCCATCATTTCTGAAGTCCATGAATTCATACTCCCACAGTCAAATAATCTAATGAAAAAATTGCTAGCAAACAAATATTCTTCAAGCCACAAAAATCTCTAAATTCTGATAGCACCGAACTGAAAGACTTCTCAGGAACTTCAAAAAGTCCTTTTTCATCCGCTTAAATCTATCTACTACTACAAAACTCTTCTTGAAAAAGAAACTTTAGACCGTTTCTAGTCAGTGTAACTTCTCTAATGCACTAGAAGAACAATTGAGGTATATCAATATTAAGTGATGTAAACAATCTAAAAAAACATTAAATGAACTATCCAAGAACTGTTACATGAAAATTGATAATACTCCAAGTCACATGAGAATTTATTGAATTATGTGGCAGATTTCCTTCATTTTAAAATGCTCATGTAAATTCAACTTCAGTGTTAAAAATTTGGTGGCCAAACTTTACAAGTCCAAATTGAGTATTTTTTCATTTTGAAAAAATCATAGTTTGTATGATAATAGAGAACTTAAAACATTTCGCAAACTCGTTGCGAAAAAGGTGGTTAAAGCAGTACCACAGTCTCAAAACCACAAACCACAGACAAGGGAGCTATTAGTATCACAGATAGGAACAATTTTATCATTAATTCAGTGTAGCAAAAAAAAGCTCTTCCGAGCAGTGTGCTCTAAAAGCTACCCAACGAACTATGCTTTACCCAACTGATCGACAACCAACATCTGATAGTCTCCGTCGTCGATAAATCACTTTACTAACCTACCACTTTTTGGATGTTCACTTCTTAAATGAATTTCTGTTCACTGACTTTGTGCCACCTCATCATTAAGTCTAATACTCGAAGTTCTTTTAAAACCGATGTTCCTTGCCACATATCAATATCGTCATTTGATCAATTTAAAGATCACGGCAAATGACACGCAAGTTATCCAGACTCTTACTAGAATAATACTCGGGAAATCACTTCTTGAAATACGACCAAACACCATTAAATGAAGCCATAAAAATATTCTCAGAACTGTACGGTTTCTCGAAACTCCGACCTTTTTTTTTGGATAATTTAGGTGACCATTAAGTGTCACGAAAACCCTGTGCTTTCAATGTTAAAGAGATGGCACAATTTTTAATTAAATTTCAACTAAAGTTAATTAAAATAGATGATTTTCGTAAAAAAATAAGTGTACATAAGCACATTAAGAAACAAATATAGGAAAAGAAAGCAATAAAGGTAACATCAAATCAATTATAAAATCACATATTACATAAAATTCCAAGCAAAAAAAAAAAAAAAAAATTGGGGAAACATTATTCTAAACATGAACACTAAATGTTTCAGAGTTCTGTGATTAACAAGAATGAAGAATCAGAACTGTGCACAACCAAGAAATCATTTGTTGGAGATACTAATTCAAAATTATTTACAAGCAAAATCCATAAGACGTGTCACAAATTAAAAAACGTCCGATAAAAAATATGCAAAGTACTTAGAACCAACAGAATTTGGAAGTTGTTATTCGAACCTAATTAAACGAGTTATAAAAATTGGATTTTAGCAGAGTTCTTGTTAACCGCTTCGAAGAATATTTCTAAAAATTTCATTAAGATCATACTTGTTGTAGACAAATAACTTCAGCATAACTTCCAAATTCACAACTTGAAAAATGTTAACAAAACTTATAATACAGAATCAAGCGTAAAATTAATGGTGATCCATGCTGCATTCTCTTCATTCTCACGATCCACGAACAGTAGGTAAGTTATCGTAAATCAACAACAACTGCTGCTAACGAATTTTCGAAACGTACGTCATGACAATAGAAAAACAAAGCTGCAGAATCTTCATGTGGATGAAAACCTGTTCTACGGCATTCGCCGATTTCCTTCATACCACGCTCTGATAAACGAAATATGCCCACTCTGAAATAACTAAAAGTTATAAATTGTTGTCTAAGTTTCTTATTCAGCTTTCAGCTAACTGGTCAACAAATGATGAAGAGAACGGCTTCATTTAAGATTCGATGTACAAATCAGTTTTCAACTTAGGGATAACGAAACCTCACTCATTGAATTTTGGAGCAACGACGATTGCAACAGCTTCTGACAACATCAGCTGATAAGAAAAGTGTGTGTGAAGATCAACACTAGAAAGGAATGCTGTCTGTGATGGATGAGTCTGTAACAAGACAATATGGGATAAATCGGATTAACACAAATAAATGAGCAAAACCTTCCGCATTATTAGTTTTGCTTTCGGATAATTTATGATATAGTAATTAAAGGCTTAAAGTTTTAATTTAATAAAAAATTCTCAGTACATATACTGAACCAGTAAAGTGAAAAAAGAATGTAGAAAATGATTCATATCTTGTTTAGCTTAAGTGACCACTAAAAACATATTAATTAGGAATTTAAGAAAAGAGCCCATTGATAATTTTGGAAAAAATACATGTATCCATCCCAGAGTGATCAGATTATTGACATCTTGATAAGCAAATACTTCTTCTTCGTTATGCGTATCACAGCTATCAGCAGCGCCAGTTTGTTTTGGTACGACGACATGTGTTATACGACACACTCCCCCACTGATCTTAAAAAAATGTCTATCACGAATATTTCATAATAATGCAATTCCACGACAGCGAGAATTGAACTAAATTTCCCCACATCTTTTTTGTACAGTAGCTTCTTATCCAATGTGCCATCTACGATGCGCTCTAATCTTAAATTTAGATGCATTAGAAAGTTGTTTGGCAGCCTAAACCAAGGAATAGTAAACTCCACAATCACAAAGCGAACATGACATCAAAAAGGCAGTAACAAATCCATTACAATTCTACAAGCAATTTCAGATTTAGAAGAGAATCACCACAGTAATGTATGAAACGGTTTTTAAAATAAGCTAAGAAGAAATCGAAAGAAAATCTTGTCTTCATAGTGCTTATCACAAAAAAAAGTAGTAGAATGGGAAATGATTCAAACTGACCACTGGGCCACATAAAATTCCACATGTTTCCACATTATGGTTCGTGTTAATTTGCGCCAGTTGCAAAAAATTTTCCACGAGGTCGCCCGCAACAACAACTTCTTTATGAGCTAGGTTCCTGAATATGTTATTAAATGTAATAATTATATCATGTTTTGAATTGCACAGAAATATCGGTCAACTTGAACAGATCTTAAACAATCAAAAAAAAAAGAAAAAAGAGAAATCATTCGCAGATTTGCAATTTGTGGCACTTTAATTTATGAAACCCTTAACACTCTTTAAAGTCATATAAATTATAATGAAATGAAATTTCTAAGTTTGTATTCCTGGAACTGAGTTACGAGTCAAGAACATAATGTCAATATTCGAGGGCTACAGATAACGGATGAATAAGGACAGCAAACATAAATAGGTGCAACGCTTACATCTATTTATCTTTTGATCGATCCTAACTTAACTGCTCAATACCACTAAACTATAACAAATATAAATAAATAAAATATTAATGCCTTCGTAGCCCTTAAAGTAGATGCATATGGAATGCACTGGCGGAAATTTTTATAAAATCAAATAAACTCAATAACTAAATAAACTAAACTGCAATAAGAAACATGAAAAGAATGCTCAACCTGCTGTTGAACGTAACTACCGTAGAATTTGACTTCTTGTGATCAGCTTTTTCGAGAAACCGATCGTATGCTACAACATCATGAATCGATGACACATCCTTTCTATTCAAAGCTGCATTCTGCATTAATCACATAAATGCACGGATGATTTTAACTGGAAATCTAAGCAACATAATTAAAATTTACGCTAGCTGTTGAAAATATTTAAAACATACATCAGTTGCAGTGCTCTCCGCACTCTGTTTTGCTAGGACTGCTTCATCTTCATATTTCCTTTTTAAACATTCCTTTAATGATTCCGCTTTTACAAACGCATCCCGAAGCACTGCTTCCGCTTTGGTCTTTTCAGCTGACGAAAAGCCATTGTACTGTTTGTGCTTCGGTAAACCTTCGACCGCTAAGCTTCAGTAATATGAAAATACATAACTAAGTCTACTTCTGAATACCTAAGTTTATTCAAAGTAAAAACAAGAGATGTTTTGCGCGGATAATGAGGAACTGATATGAACCAACATGAATAGAGAAGATGGAAAAAAAAAACTGGTCTCAGTTGGTTCCGTCATGTAGATTAAATCAAAGAATTGAAAGAAATGAACCAATACTTAACCTTCCTAATTGAACTATTCAGAAGCAACTTTCCGATAAAATTAAGTTGAGAACAAACCTCACAAATCGCATATAGTAAATAAATGCTCTTTCGTAATCCTTATCTTCCATACAAAATCCAGCAACGCGATACATTTCATTCAAACTTCGATAATAACTGGAAAAAAAAAATACAGTGATATGCGAATCGGATAGTAAAAACGGAGTAATCATGCTGTATTTGAGGAAGACAGAAGAAGAAAACTGGAGCATATCTTTATTTCTTTCATTTTCTAAATTATATTTAAATTTAAAATACTCTCCTTAGTCGCAAAATATATTCATAGCATATGAAAAATCGCCCAATCGGAAAATAATATTTATCAAAGAATCAAGATAAAGTTTCATGTTTAAACAGCATGTTTAGAGAAAATGACCGCCCTACTAATACTTTAATTGGTTTGATTAGAAGCACTAGAGATAAGCATTTCGAAATTTTGAAACAATGAGAAGTGAATTCTTTGCTGAAACAATGAGCTAAGTATTATTTTATTTCTCATTTAAACAAGGATCATTCTAAATTACTACAGCACAATTTATGCTTAGAATACCGTTTTAGCATTATAACCTTCGATCAAAACCTCCCAAATGCTGCCGCGAGTACGAAAACAAAAACTTGGTACTGTCTAAAAGTCTGCATACTACGAAGCAGTAATATGGAAAGTAGGCTCAGCATCTCTTTTAAGGTAACTTTGGTTCATAACTATTCAAAATGACGAACTCGAAAATCAAACCGATTGATAGGAACTGTTGGGCTGACTTCTTGAATTGCCGCCATATCCAAAGTAATCCGCATCCGAAGACCCGGATCATTTATCACATTTACACTCCGTTTCATTTCTAAATAACTACATCAAGTTCCATAAACGTGAACTTCGTTATCTTCTAGGCCCCTTATAAGCATTCTTACCCATGCCTTGATATCAACAAACATCTCGCATCATGCTAAGCAAGTCCTCTTATTTCACAATTTGTATCACATTTATGGCATGCAACATTCCTGTTCTACATTGTTGTTCTCAAGGAGTGTAACAGTAAAATTGTGGTGAGGAAAATTGAGGCATGGTTGTTCTGCAATTTCATTTTAATTTTTATTTTAAGTTAAGGAAAGTTTAGTCTTTTAGCTAGAATGAATTTTACCATTATCATTGCATCAATTTGCATCACTACAACTAAGGCGTTAAATGATTTTAAGCAATGACAAAAAACCATTAAAAAAAAAAAAACCCAGCAATTTTCATTATGCTTTTAGATGTGAGACAAATTGGAATATAATAAAGATGAGGAAGGCATTGTTGATATTGCTGATAGCTTTTTTACTATCACAAACGATCTTTTTTGTGCTCAAATGTTTTCTAACGGGCGTAAGTTATATGATGGCTACACGTTTAAATATTATTGTTTTGCAACAATTTGTTATGGTTTTTGGATCAATTTTTATTTGGTGGAATCTATCTCCAGCTATTGATGGGTTTGTTCATTCATAACTTTCTGTCATATTTTCAAGACATTTAAGGCTTTGTTGCTTCTAATAAGTTTTATGTCGAATATTTCAATTTTAATCTTTTCTAAATACAAAGTTTGCAGTGTTCTGGGTGATTTGCCGCAACTGCCATATAGATACTGGCGGACAATCTTTGTTCAAAATGTTCTAAAGGTGAGATTTTTCGAAAATGACCTTTTGTCATGCTAGCAAATTGTTATAAGTACTGAAGATTATGCAGGAATGTTTTTCATTGCTCGGGCAGTCTAGTCAATTGAATGGTTTAATTAGAGTAGTTTGACACAAGGAGCGGCCCAAGTATGACTCTCTCTATGGTGTCCATTCGCATCTTAATTAGAAACCTACAGAAATGATGGCAAAGCTGTTTTTCGATCTTGGGAGCTCCTTCAATTTGTGAAACTACTGGACTTTGAATGGTTTTAAAATCCTGTAGTTGATAACTTCAGGCTTCTATAGTTCTTCTATTATTTCTCGCACATATCTGTCCGGTGTTTTACTATGTTTGGATTGGTAAGGAACCTAATATATTTGCAATGATTGCGTTGACATCGGTTGCAGTCTACATTTATCTTCTATTCTTCTTATTCATTTTTTTATTGATGCAGTCGTTATTCCGTTTTTTACTCCGTGTGGATCCAAAACACTTCAGAATCCTAAGGTTTCTATTTTATTTAGCGGGTCTTCATTTTTGTAGTCATACTATGGAAATAAGGCATTAATTCTTTCACATTTGATCTCTCCGTAACGAACACTGGGTAATCTACATTCATCGCTGTTAAGCTGTTAACCCTGTGCAGGTTTAAATCACAGATTTAATCGTAATTCGTTTTTCATCATGTCAAGAATTCTTTTCATTACGTTTTTATGGTCTTACAAAAAAAATTTATTTTACTGCGAGTAAATGACGACTGCATAAGTTTCAGATCGCTGGTTGCAAATGAGATTTCAAATCGCCTTTTCGCTGTTATATTGGCAGTTATTTCTGTTTTAGCAGGCCTTTGGGTTGCTTTATTACCACCTGTTGTACATCGGGTTACAATCGAAATCAAAAACTTGCCAGAGGCTCAGAAAGGCTTTACAGTTGCTCTTTTGCCTGATCTGCATATTGGACCAACTGTTGGGTATTCGAAAGTCCGGAGGATGGTAGATACTGTAAACTCTTTAAAAGCGGGTATATTGGTCGTTTTCATTTGTTGTACTTCAGGCATTCAAAATTATCCTCACTGTGTGTTGTTTTAGTTTTCTTTTTTTTTTTTTTTAGATGTAATAGCTATATCTGGCGACCTTGCTGATGGTTTTGTTCACAATCTGGAGAAAGCTGCTTACCCTTTAATGAATCTAACTTCAAAATATGGCACTTATTTTGCCACAGGTGGAGAATATATATGCTTGAAATGTAGAGAACTTTTCTATTGCTTTTGTTCAAATGTTTTTTCCCAACAGCATCAGGGAGGGCTGCTCATGATGCTGTTTGTATCGTCATTTGAAAGCAGAGGAGTAAATGCCATTTATAGGCAACCATGAATATCTTCATGGAAATGTTGATGAATGGTTCGTATTTTTAAAGAAAATCGAAATCACACCTCTCCATAATGAGAATAAGAAGATTTTGATTGGGAATTCAAGAATTTGCATTGCCGGAGCCGATGATTTGTTTGCAGAACAGTCAAGGTTACTACCTGTTCCCAATTATTTTTTGAAATTTTAGGTTCATCTGTTGTCGGCCATTCTTTTCATTGCTTTTATTGGATATAATTTTTTTTTGGAAATGTTAATGATGATTTACATCGAATACTTTCATAATTAATAAAACGGGCTGGTAGGTTTCGTATGTACAATGTATGGGGGATATGAGTGAAGATATTGTCTAGTATATTTTTTACAGCTGCATTTAATTGCGAAGGTGATTCATATTAAAGGATTGTCAAATCATTTTTTACAGACTTCCTGGGCATGTAATGGATTACAGAAAAGCTTTACGAGGATGTAACAAAAATGACACAACGATTATGCTTATTCATCAACCTAATGCTGCTCGCTTAATACTTAATGACATTGAAATTGCTAAAAACGTTGATCTTATTCTGTCAGGTTAGTAATAAATAGTGTTAATTTCATAATAGATAAAGAGGTGATTGTGGAGACCAATTTTGGTATTTTATTATCCATTTTAGGTCACACACATGCTGGACAGCTGTATGTATTCGTGCCGTTAGTGTATTTTTGGAATGCTTATTTCCATGGCATTTATTATAATGAGGCTACACGGACATATGTCTATGTTTCAGCAGGTGTCAATTATTTTGGCCCGCCAGTTAAAGTTTTTGACGGAAGTGAAATAATTCTCATCAAGTTAGTGTAGCTGTAAGCTTTTGTTTCTTTTTCTATAAATTTGACAGCTAAGGCGTTGAATGATTTCAAGCATTGGCGAAATCCGATTATGTGTGATTGTGTTGTTTGTAATACTTCTTCGATTGTCAGCTTTTTTGCATAGGTTTGTGATCTTTTACTCAAAAATTCATGGTAAACACATAACAAATAAGAAGACATTGTGATTTGCTAGTTCAGCTGCTAATAAGATTTATGATGATCTCTTCGGCTTCTTTGATAAGAAAAATCCTTGTAAATTTGATTATTTGGATTCGATCAAGATTTAAATGGTAATAAGTTGTTAATGACTGTTTTCTCTGTCAGAATTTGCAAATTTATTACTATACTTTTCCACTAATTTTGTAAATATGGCTTAGCTAAAGTTGTTTATCCTTTTGAGTTGTACTGTACCGTTTTCTCCATTGGCACTAGTTCTCCAGACGTAATGAAAATAATGTACAACAGGATTTCGGGATAGCAAATCGATGTGGTGTTGCATGGTAAAAGCAGAATGCTGACAAAATCATTATCTAAATGATCTGTTATTTTGAATAATTTCTAATGCTATTTGCAGCCTAGCTAAAAGTCCTATGTGCAGCGTTTAATTATACGGTAGTAGCACTCAGCGTCCATTCACTTCTTTTCTGGACTTGTTCCACTGAATTTTCATCAGTAGCTTCAGTTTTTTTTTTTTTTTTTTTTTTTTTTTTTTTTTGTCGTAGATTTGTTTTTCATTCGTGCAATTTTTCCAAAACAAATGAAAACCGCTTCTCTTGATTTCATATTCATAAAAGGACATAAATATTTCTCGAGTTTGGAAAATTTTTGGGTGAAATTTAGCGCTCTCTCAGAAAATATGCGAATGGTTGTCACCAAATTTAGTGATTGAATCATCAGCAAATAGTCTACCACTGCATAAGCTTTGATTTACGGAAAGTACTACGGAAGTTCACCGTGAAGAGAAGAATGACGCTTGGTCATGACCAAGAATGATATTTTGATGAAAAAAATCAAATATAGGAATTGTCGTTTGCTACAATTATGATTAAAGGATGTTAAAAGATCAAAATGGTAAAAATAGTCGTCAAGTGTCGTTTAAATATTCATACTATTCGTTGCATACTGCAACAATCTACAGCAGACAGTTTAACGCAATACACTGCATGAATGCAAAATTTTCTTTTAAAAGCAGGAAAAGTGCAAGATATTGGTTATACTTTTATATTTCTTTTATTTTTTGGTGATTACCGATTAGAGTTAGGAAGACAAATCTCTTATTCATTTTAATTTTTCTGGTCTACATCCACTGAATACAGCGATATCAGTGAAGTAACTACCACTGTTCACACCGATAAAATCCTGTTGTCACCGAAATTTCATTTTGATTTGTATAGCAGACACTTCAGTTCTTCATTAATCTATTTATTTCCCACTAATATAGAACTATTGTATCTATTAAAATCTTAAAAATATTTCAACGAATAAATGCTTATTAGGTGTTTTTAGCTGACGGCCCAGCGATTTTTCAAAATCTAAGCAGCAATGAATTAAGACTGCAACAGTTAGCACCTTGAGTCCCTAAAGGATTTTCATCATAAATTAAATTTAGAAGAGATGTAAAAAGCCAGTGCTATTCGGCTATGAAATAATTTCATCAGCACCCAGGAAATTGGCTAAAGTTAATTCTCGATGTCGAGTCTCTTAAGAAATGGCATGACAGCAAGTTTGATTTTGTGCTCTTATGACTAAATCGTGCGATATAAATTTATGGTGACAGCAAGTCTGATTTTAAATTTCATAAAGTTATTAACCCTCAGTGTTCTTTATTAAGGCATTTGACCTTAGCGATTCTTTGAGAATAGCCATCAATTAACATCTTACCAATTTTTTCGAAGTTTGTTTTCAGCACCAGGAACAAAATAACAGTTTAGTCTTTCAAACTTCTGAAAATTCTTTTAATGGACAACTTGAAGTAGATTGACAAATCAACCAACTAGTTAGAGCGATCCCTAATCCTCGAAATGATCAAAAATAATTTCAATTGTTATTGCTCTTCAACAAGCACACATTGAATTGGTGAAAAATAACAGTTCTTGAAATGGTTTATGGATCGCAACACCATGTGATGTTCTGGCTGTCGCTGTTCAAGATGATGAGTTTGCTCATGTAATATAGTGCGCCACGGAAATAATTGAGACATTACGAAATTTTTCCTGAAAAAATTTTTCTGGAATGCAGAGAACTTTGGAGCAGATCGACTTTGCATTTGCAAAGGGATTTTTTCAAGATTTTTATCCGGAAAAATTCCAATTCGTTGAGTTTCTCGAGATGAATAAGAAATGAATACCGTGCGTTGTCTCGTAATTCTTCGTCCCATAGTGAAATTCTGGCAGAATTTGCCCTGCAAAGTTATTTTTTTTTCTCTAATATCATCATAGTAAATACATGGAAACCAGTTCTAGATTTGCAGTTCTGATCATGTAAAAAAACTTCGTAATGCTCGAGATGCTTTCTCCTTCCCTCTGTGTCTATAATACTTCAGTATTTTTCTGAATTTGCATGACCCTGCTTTCTACTTTCCTTTCACATTTCATCAGGGGCAAGCAATTTCAAGTTCTTTGAAAGTTATTTAAAAGTAAGCCTGACGAAACTATGCGGCAAACTTGAACTGAAAACACATACAGAAATACCATTATCAGAGCGGATGAACAAAAATAAGTTGCAAATACTAATTTGTCTTGTGGTCGATAATCTGTTTCCAAGCATTTTCTTGAAATCCTACTAAAAACGATTCCTCGAGATAGAATTTAATTCGGTAACTATTATCGTAATTTGCACAAATGCGCTACAACCTTATTATTAAGGAGCACAATATGAACCAACTGATTTCATTCGAAAATTAAAGCAAAAGCCTAATTCAATGACTGCAGTTTTCCATTCCATCATATCTATAGTTCAAGGTCCTATTTTAGCAGTAAATTCAAACTGGAGATTAAAAATACGACTCCAGCCATATTTTACATAAAATACAAATTACTGGAAAAAGTTTAGCTGCGAACAGCATTAAATAAATGGCTGAATGAAGTCAATAAATTACAACTCCAGTGGAACAAGAGATCAGTAGAAAAAGTTAGAAATTCAACTACCCCATTATTTACTGCGCTAAAAAAGTAGCGACAACAGACAGAACTGCTGCACTACAGGTTACATTATAATATAAAATGATGAAATGAGATTTGGAACAGTGAATATAAATAAAAACTATAGGAATAGAAAATTTCAGTTCCAAATTAGCAGATACAATCTATAAAATTTTGCTCCAAAACTGAAAAAGGGAAATTAAAGACGTTAGGACAGAGTAAAATCAAATATTGCTAATGGATAATACAATTCCAACATAAAGCTGTTATCAGAACATTATATATTTAATGGATTATACTACCAAAACATGCATCTTTAGAGAGAAGCATAAAATGAAAAAAAACTGAAACTGCTTAAAAAAAATGGCAAGGGTAAGTTCAGAAATAATTTCCAATATTCGAAGGAAAAGAACGAACAAAAGATATACAAGGGCGTAAACATGACCACTAATGAGTAAACTAGCAGCCTAACGCAGAAACAGAATCTATTAATCTGCTTAAACAGACAAAAACAGTCAGACTAGATAAGTTCAAACCATACATACTATTTCAGCCAAACAACAAATGTTATACGCACATATTATCTTCCTTTTATACTCTTTGATTCAGTGGAGTTCACAAAAATTAAAAAAAATTGTGAGATAAAAATCTATGAGGGCTATATATCAAGGAAATCTTTCACAAGCAACAAGATCATTCTTGAGCATACACTGCAGAATAGCACATTAAGATACACAGCCTCTAGTCTACGAATATAATCCAAGTAAAGGTTGCTAATTTGCTAATAAATTCAATTCCTAAGAAAAAACCATGAAAGTTTACTTTAGAATTACTTAATAATCTACTGAAGTATTTCAAACAACGAACGCTAACTTCACTCAAAATCCTTCATATGCAGCAGAATTATGTTTGACAGTGTTCATAAGCTGAAGCTCACCTGAAAATTACTGCAGAAAGAGTGATAAGAACGGAGTAAATCTGACCGCAAAGCATCTAGTTTCCTTCGAAATTGCCGAAAAACGGAGGTAACCAGTTGTCAATGATGATGCTAGAGCTATTTATGTGCGACCAATTTTCGATTTAGCGAATTGGATAACACTATTTCATATGGGCTCAAAAAACTAAATTATGGAATAAGTACTTTTTAGCTGAGAATCAACAACGTCACATAAAGCAATTACTGAAAAAGGTGTATGGAAAAGTTGCTTGCATGAATATTCGAGATGGCAACGCTAATAAATGAGAAGTAGCTATTCCAGTTAAACAACAAGATGAGTCTTTCTGCTCCTATAAACACTGGCAAAACATAATGCCAACATTGTGCGCAGTAATTCTGACCACATTTTTGAAACAGTAGGTTAAATTGTGTTCAAAGATAAAGTATAAAAGGACTTCACAAAATCATTAACTATTTAATACACTTAACGCTTCAAAATCAAGCAAAAATAAACATCTCATCAAATTTCGTAAATAAAAAATTTTTACATGTAAGAAAAATTTTTACATATAAAGTGTTCAAGTTTTTGTGGCGAACAATCAAAGTTTTGTAAAATCCAAATTTAAACTTATAGTTTGAATATAAAAGTACAAGACAGTGTAGACAAATGGTACAAAAACTAGAGAGTTTCAATTTCTGTGCTTACATCAGTATCGCCAAAAATATGTTTAATATGGTTGATCATTTCAGGTCCAATACCGTCGCCTGCAAGTAACGTCACCATCTGACGTCCACCATATTTGGCTAATTTAGCCTAAAATGGTTTCGCAAAGGTTTACCTTGTCTGTATAGCAATATCCAGTTCGTAACACTCAGAAGCTTCTTGGAGGCGTAATGAATGAGCATTTCCTAGATGAGTTACCATTAATCAAGTGGAATCCAGCATCAAAATCCAATTACCACATTTCCAGAGCTAATCAGTATCTCACAATTTTTAGTAACTGGATAAGAATTTCGACCCCTTTCCGATATATTTCAGCTCTGTTAAACCAAACATTCTAATGAGCCGTAAAGTTCCGTCATAAAAAAAGTTAAAAAACCTGTTTTTGTTCAGGGACATGCGATCGGAAACGGTACATTTCATTGCTCGAATTACACTGTGAACTGACAGTGAGTCCTCGATAAGCAAATTTTAGACTTATAGCATTAATTTGAGATAACCATGACATCAACTAAGTTGTTGACAACATTAAATTCAGAGAAAATGACGGTCCATTATTATTTCAAAATGTTCCTGCAAAGTAACGACTATCATAACATATTCTTGGATAAACTTAGATTAAATATGATAACTCTAGAATAAAGTACCCAATAGCTCGCAGTTTCCAGACAAAGTAGAAGGACGGGTCACATCAATCACAATGGTAACACACTAAAATGCCAGTAAGGCTAATGTATTTCGTTAATTGCGACCTCATTCCAACCAGTCACCCACCATTTCTACTCATCACCACGAACTTCTGAAGCATTTAATCACAACCAGGAGAAGTTCGCACTCTTACTCTTCTGACTGGCCTTTTGAGCTTATGTGAAAACGGCTATTTCTTTTTATAGAATTGAAAGAGTCATATTTTTTTACTGTTTACTTTTGTTATTATTTTCTACCTGAATCAATAGTCAGTAGTCATCGATAAATGGTTAACTTTCTTCTCATGAAAAATCGCAGGCCCCACTGAAGGAATATTGAGCAAGAGAAATGCTGTTCGAGAATTACTTTTGAAAGTTAGCTCAGATATCCGCTTCAGTTAGATATTTGGATCATAGTGGGCATGCTAACTTATCTAAGGTATGAAATACCATCTGCATATCTTACATCAAAAACAGATCATTTCATAGCAAAATAACTGTGAACATAGCAGAAGAGAATCAATGAGTCGATGTTGATTGAAGTAATAAAACCAGATACCTAAAAAAAAAAAAAGAGGAAATTTTTTTTTTAATACTTTGCACAATGATTTTCACTGTTGATCTAATTTTTAATCATATGTGGGTGATCCAGATTATATTTATCGTTCATTTTAACCAATCACATATGCCAAAGAACACTACCACTTTACTTGGAAAACAATTAAATCAGGTTGGCATCAGGAAAGATTTCTTAAATTCTATCCCATAGCAGTTTTCATAGCTCATAGGGGAACTTCGGCTTTTTCAAAATGTGAAATTCAGAAAGAATATTGTAAAAAAATGTAGCTTTGATAGCCTTGTCATGGCTGTGAATAATTTTTAAAAGCATTTTAGCCAATCATGAATCTCATTTACCATTATAATAACATTTCTAATCAGAAAGCAATCCCAAGATAGAAACGTTGAAATAGCGGAAAACGCGAAAATATTTTTTTCAACCAATACCAAGTTGAAAAGTACTTTATTTTAAAGTTATCCATTCGTTCATCATCTGTTTCAGTCTACAACTCCTTCACACAGTATTTAAACCCGAAATAAAATAGATAAAACTATTATTTGCGATAAATTATGGTCGATGCTAATAATGAGCAAGAAAGTCTTGATCCATTAGACACATTAAATGAGTCTGCTGCAACTAATAATTCGGGCTGCAAGGAGTTAACACTGGTAAGAACTCTTTTTTTAACAAAACTATTCAAGCTTTTAAAAATTCATCCAAAATTTAATTTTTTTTTTTACTAGCAGTAATATCGTATGTTATTTAGAGTCTGTCGAACTCCTGAGGAAGTTTTGTATGATCGATAAATCACGGTGATTTTGATATTATTATCGATTGAAAAGCTGAAAAGGTATTTTTTTTCGATAATGATCAAACCTCCACAGTGAATTTGAGATTCAATTTCAGTTGAACTAGTCAAACAAAATTAACTATTATATGAGTACATTATTACAACCCGAACAAATCTCTATTGCCAGAAATGATAAAGATCATAGCTTTACCGACACCAGTTGGAAAATGAACAAAGACAATGGTTTGCTAATATCTAATAATACTAGATAAATTTAAATTGAACGTAGACTCATGTAAATTAGTTAGTTCATTCTAGGACTTAGAAAAATAGAAGTCCTTTAAATTCTTGACCAAGAAATATTTTCAAAAATTTCGATTTTTCATCTATATTTTGTGCGGTTTATTAAAAAAAAAAACGGAATAGTTGATTTGACACAATTTGGTTAAATTCGTAAACCCTGAAGTTCCATTACCATGACCTCTGGTAATATATTCGTTCTTTCATATGTCCTCGTTTTTTATCCAATATAATCGTTATATTCACCTTTGAGTAAACTGATTCGCTTTTTTTCAATTAAATTTTTTTCAGTCAGAAATGATTAGATTTTACATAGTGATAAAGATCAATACTTTTCGTCTAAGTTTTTTCAAAATAGTTGTAAAAGTGTAATTAAAGTTGACAATATTTTTCAATCTCTCATGGATCACTACCCAAATTTCTGTTCCATTTGGCTGTCTTATGACAATTTTTGCATTGTAAATAAAAATTTAGTGTATTAGAAAATGTGTCGCTTAAATTAAAATTGTTCCAGAGACTGAAATCGTAGCTACCATCCGGTAAAATAGTTTTAAACATAAAGCACCTCTTGAAGGAAAGGATCAGTTGTGCTGTTTGCTGTGCGTCAGACCTATAAAAAAAAAGGAATTTTAGTTCGGTGAAATTAATTAACTTCTCCAGTCTCATTTTCAAAGGAAAAAATAACAGATTCACTTTTCTGATTCTGAAATAAAGATTGAATAGAGAGGGTATCCATGATTCCGAAATTACGAGAAATGAAAATTTAGTGATTTTATATTGTTATTCTAAAATTGTAATATCGTCGAGCAATAGAGATTTCTTTAAGGCAACTGAATTTTTGATTCTAGTGGTATTACATCAGAAATGATGCAGACCACTCTAACTCAAGCCTTCATTTCCAAAAAATTGTTAGTGATTGATATCTTTGTGAGACAGTGTCTTGTGGAAGTGGTTATGGTCGACAAGATAAACAGTGACGTTCCTGAATGAAAGCTATGGTGATGATGAATAAGAAGTTTTCAAGTGTTTCAACTGGTGACATTTAATGAAGGTTAAACTAAAATATGCGGATAACAAAAACAAACCATAAAATCATCACAGTGAATGGATTTCAAAAATTAATAGTATTGATAAACAGTCCACTACAATCTTAGAAGCAATTAGATTCAGCTGATGCTAAAAACTAGCCAGAACAAAATAAAATAAGATAGTCTGGATGTAAAGTTCTTTGAGCTATTCGTGCATTTTTGGGGAGGCATTCAAAAATTCGATATTATGTGTATACTGAAATGCTTCGATGCAGGATAAAGTAGGATATAGAGTAGGAGTTGAAAAAGAGTTCTAGAAGTAGTTCTAGACTTATAAGCACTTAGTTCTAGTGATGCAGTTGTTTAGATGTGTGGAGGAACAGCTGCGAAAGTTCTCATTTCTTAAAACACAAATCTATCGAACGGTGCTATTTAACTCTGTATTAATGTCTGATTTTGTTGCTCCTCAAACCAAGCTAATCTTATTATCTTAGCTGTTAACTTTCAAATTTTCAGCAATATTTCAATCCTCTGACGCATCATCCACTCCAATAGTCTTCTCGTCCATGTTTGCACTGCAACGATTTAAAATGCTACCAGTAAATCTCGAATTTTTCAAATATGGCTCATTTTGTAGATATTTGCAGTTTGCAACATTCTGTAGGCTTCTTCTGCTGATATAATATTCATCAACCTACTCTTGCAGATCACCGTTTTGTCACATTATTTGTATTGTCCCATTCACCCATAATGGCGGATAGTAAAGGAAAGCATGTCTTATGTAAACCTGATTACGATGTGTTACTGTTTTAACATGAAGCACAATTCTATTAACAGTTTCAAATGTGCTGAAATCGGTAATCCTCCAGAGGATATAAATTAGATTGCCTAAAGAATATATACTTGCAAGATTAGCCTAGAAATTGTACTTCGTTTGATGAAAAACTTATAATGTTCACTATCATAGGGAAATTTTTTGAAACGGTTATCAACGATCAATGCCAATTTGTTTCATTAAAAATAAAGCGGGAACAAATTCCACACACATTTCAAATTTTGTTTAGTCTTATTAAGAATATTTTTTGTGTCGTTATTTATTAAATAGAAGTCGTGACTCACTGCGAAATTATTAAGAATAAATCGGTTCAACAAGACTTGGAATGAAAATTTACTGCATACTGTGTTTGGTAGTGTTTGAAATTTTATTGTTCGATAAAATTGATAGCTTTGTGGTTGCAGGAATAATTATATTATGTGCTTTAATTCGAAATTTAAATTTGTATTTATTTTCATTTTTTCTTCGAAGACTTGAAAATAATTTTATAAATCATTAAGGTTTAACGTTTCATTCATTATGATTATTTAAAGCTTATAATGAATAACTTGGTGATTGAAGCTTGACTATTGGAATGCAAACTCCGTCTGCTTGGAATGTCTAAACAGTCCTAATCATTCATGGGTTTTCGAACTTTGTTGAATAGCTGATACCTCATAGTGAAAGACTTGAACAAAACATAGCTCAGACAGAGTCCGTTGGTTAAATGAAATTTTCAATCATCACTAATCGTCGAGAATGTCTTAGCACTTCTCCACTCTTTCCTTCTTTTATCTGTCCACATGCATTGTATAATAGTCACTCAACTCCTTCCTGTCTACTATTTCTCACATTTCCCATATATATATATACGCACTCGCTTTTCACTACAGTTCAAATTCATTTCTTTTATTAATTTACAATTAAGATATTTGAGAAATTAAGTTTAATACAGGATTATAGCTGCATAGTTTCACGTGGTGCAAAGTTTTACAAAACGATCACATAGTTGGTCGTGATATTATGCGGAAGATGTCGATAAAAACCTAATAGTTATC
Organism: Mansonella perstans; assembly: GCA_037074765.1. Classification (NCBI taxonomy): domain Eukaryota; kingdom Metazoa; phylum Nematoda; class Chromadorea; order Rhabditida; family Onchocercidae; genus Mansonella; species Mansonella perstans. Next base: position 56,521 of record JBAMDO010000046.1, read on the forward strand.
ATTTATTATATGGGTGAATATAGTTTTACAGGATTTACAGTGATAATGCAGTAATAATAACTCAAATTTGTCAAAAAATTGCAAATTTTTTTCCATGGATTTACAGCACATTTTTTTCTAATCATTTAAATTGATTAATATGGGGATAACTCACCTTTAACTAATGTAATAACTGCAATGTTAAATATAAAAACAACTAGTCTGCGAAGGCAAATGGATCTTTCCTGAATCGTTCATTACAAGTATTGAAGTAATTTAAATTGATCGTTTATAGTTGAGTCTTTGTAATCTATAACTGCAACATCTGGTGATTGCAAGATTTGCACGATGTGACTGATATTTAACATTTTTTTTTTTTTTTTTGAAAAAAGTTAACAATTTTTTGAACATAATGATTTCACTGACTTTTAATTCAAAACATTAGATTTTTACTATGATTACCAGGCGGAAAAAGCACAGAAAATTTGCTGCTACTTTGTATTAATTGATTAAATCGTTTTTCAAAATAACGACGTTTGTTTATATGGTTAGCTCGATTTTCTAATGGTTAGTTTACAGTCAGTAGCAACAAACACTTGCTCTTGTTTCGTAATGGAATTTTGTATCTGGCAATTTCATTGCTTTCCCGACATATATATGACTATTACTCGTAAATACTGTGTTCCCAAAACAAGGGACTAGAGATGTTTTGTTCATAGTTAATTGACCAGGAAAGAATTTGACCACTACCCTGAAAAGTAATTTAGAATAAACAGAACAAATTGAACCGAAACGAAGTGACTCTTTTTTAATTTTTAGCTTTGCCAGCATGAAATGGACTTACTTTACTGTGAAAAGTGAAAAACGAATGCAGTAAAGTTTTATGCTAATAAATGCTTCATTTATTCTATCTGTATTATATATAAATAACTCTTTTTTTCAAAATTTCTCTTATATTTCTTGCTTATTTTTCAGAATAAAGTCTGGAAATACTATTAATAAATGATTTTCAAAATTCAAAGCATTATTTTCAGGTCTTTTCCAAGATTCCAACAGAGTTATTTACCGATAATTGCAAAGCAAATGGGGTTGTTGATTGTGCACTATTTGGTTTGCTAGATATAGTTTGATGCTCTCGCATCAATAAATAGAAATTAACTGCGTAATAACGCTATTTAGTATTCTCTGTTGAATCATTTCAGTCCACACACACCCACACATAAAACAGAACAGTAAGGCAGAAGTACGCTTTTCTTCATAAACAATAGGAGAAGTATTAGGTATATGATACACCGCCTATCGTTTTGCCTGTTCTGGAAGAGATCGTGCCAAAAGCGACAGGAGTATTGCTTCTTTCGGTCAGTTCAAAATAGGTGTCGTCCACAAGGTGAGTGTTTGATTTCAATGCCTTATAATCTTTCTTTCCTGGTTATTGGGATTGAATTTACCTGAAATCAATTTGTAAACATATATAGTTGAGGATGCATTGTGATAACATCTATGATATCCGACTCGATAGATATTTAAGCAGTAATGATTCAATTAAATTTAAAGTGAAGCAAGCAGGATTGCAAAGATTGACATTTTTCCATCTTATTAAATCTTATTGAAGTTCCGATCTTATTAAAATAAAATCTTGTGAAAGGTTGCTCAGATACATATATTGAACTGTGGACAGATTATCTTACTTAAATTTTTTGTTAATTTAAGAACTAATCAACTATTCTTTTACCACATTCAACCCAATATTGATGTGACTTATTATAAATATTAGCTGATATTCGTTCATGTGTTGAATATACTAGTCAGCAATATTTGATTAGGAATGTAAATTATTTTTCTAAGTGTTGCTATATTCACTGTCCATCTGCAATTCCTGGATAGCATTTGAACTTCTTGTTTGTTGAGCGTTTTGAACGCCCCTTTGAAAACAAGCATTCGTTTCGAAATTCCCCTGCTTGCAGTTTAAAAAAATGAAGATTGAATAAAGTGAAAGTATGAAACATTGATGATAAAAACGAGCGTTTTCTGAATGTTTACAACGTTCACTTTCATTCTTAGAATTTTTTTTACAATAGGCAATGCGTAGATATTATTGAAGATGTTGAAATTCCTTATCCTTATGATACTGACATTTTTTGTTTATAGTTCTGGATAATTATTGCTGGCAAAAAACAAATCAGTCGAGGTTTTAAATAATTAACTGCGACTTATTATTCAGAGTGCAAAGCTGCTATATAATTTCGATTTCGACGTTTTTCGAAATTTCACAGCCAGTCAAATTTTTTGCAAAATTCTTAAGAAACTTTCAGAATAGTTGGGTGGTGAAATTTGCTTTAGAGGATACCGCAGCAACAATGGCTCAGGCAGAAATGGTGACAGTGCGTATGTCGCGTGGCCAAATGTGTACACCATGGGGCTTCGATATTGGACCTGAACTCGCCGTCATTGATGTATAATTATTAATCATTTTTAATTAAATAGTTCTGGATGCTAGAATGAAACTCATATTTTCAAAAACTTGAATTTCGGAGGGATAGCTTACCATTTTCCTGATGTTTTATGTTATGATCTTATTGTCAGATCATTGTAAATATTACTAGCACCTGCGTTGGTTCTGAGGTATTTTGAATCAAAATCACAAGTTTGATTCAATTCATGACCTAGAAACTGAAAAGCAAACTTGAAAGTTGTTACAAATGACCAAAATTTCTGTCAAAAAAAGACAAGAAACAATTTATACAATTTTAATCTAGAAAAATCTTTTTTGCTGAATTCTTTCAGTCTTCCACTTCCATATGGATTTAACAGAAAGTATTTACTGGGCAATATTACACGCTTTTCATTAGAATTACACACGGCATGCAGGCATGCGTCATTGAAAAAGAAACTTTCACCAAAAAACTAGTCAATCCTGTAATCACATGGATGAAGAACTAAGTTTCCGCAGAAATATTAGTACCAGTTCTCTGCATAAAGGGCGTGTTACAAATTACGTTGCGACAGCAAATATCACCTTCACATAGTGTCACTAAAAAAAATTTAACGATTTTTGTAAATCCAATTTTTTTCACGAAGTCTTAATTGTACGCTTAATTTTTAGAATCCAAAACATAAAACAAAGTGTTACAAAAAACACGAACTGCTTGCAGTCGTTTCTACTCGTTTAAGTATCAGGAAAGAGATTATTTGTAAATCACACAATTTTCTTCATATCTCTTTTTACTGCAGATGTCTTGATCCAAGCAATAAAAACAACAGTTCTTTTTTTCCTTTACCGGGAATTACTTTCTTGATCAAGAATCCCCCTGCTAAGGGCTTCATTTTCTATTGCTTTTCTGATAGTGCAATTTTATCCGAATTGATTCAACTTTACACTGCATACCAATTTTTTAATTTAAAGGGGTCCAAAAATGTCCAAAATGCAATTTCAAGCTCAGCTAAATATATTCATACCGTAACATTGAAATTTTTTTCAGGTTATCCGAGGCTCGTTAGCTGATCGTGCTGGCTTACTAAATGGAGATGTTTTAGTAGAACTTGAAGGTCATCAGAATTTAGACATTAAATTAGCAAAACAATTGTTGTCGAAAACAGAACATAAAGTAGAATTGGTTGTGCATAGGTAAGTGCTTAAATTAATTAAAATCACTGAAAACGTTAGCAGTAATTGTGGTAATAACTTTCACTCTTACATAATTTTGTATTTTTGCTTGTTATAAAAAAGACGAGAAGGAATTTGAACCACGGCATTTGAACCACGGCCAATCTTTTCGTCTCCAATTAGAGAATTGGAGATTTTTATGTTAATCAGTTAAACTGTTGGCATCAAAACACAGAAGAGCAGTTTCTGACTTAATTTCCTGATTTCACAACACCGAGATTTCGGACTGTGCTAATTTATGGAATATGTGAACTACCTTTGATTTTCATTTGTTGTTCCTAAAAAGATTACGGAATGATTTTAACAGTAACTGCAGCAAAATAGTAGAACAAAGGAAATTATCAGCAAGTTTCATGTTTTGACAAAAAATTGTAAGAATTTATTTGAGGTGGGTACATTATTTTGGAGGAAAATTTTCAAAATCTCATACATGACGAGTGTATAAATGCTACACGCTCACTGCCCTAATTTTGAAAATTTTTCGCTCAGCTCAACTAGGAGGCATTGTTTGCGCTCGTCCCATTTGAACATTACAGTTTAACAGACAGTCATTCTCCGTATGTATCAACTTTCCTGCACACCTAAGCCCTGGTAAATTTCCCCTTTCTTTTACCTTCACTAAGATGAGCACAATATCAAAACATTTTTATTAATTAATTTTAGAAAAACTTTTCAAGCATTCAAATCTTAACAAAAACGGACAGTTTTAGGACTGGTGGTAATATAACACATCGAATCTGGCAACCATCCGTAGCCGAAAATACGGAATATAACAAATTTCAACATTCTGTGTTCAATGTCGCTTCGTCCGATACTCAAAAAACAGAGCCTGCAATTGTTCCTGTGAAAGTGTCTCTGGAACACCAGAATCCGGTAATGTCTGCTTCACTTGGATTAAAATTAGTAAATCTTAGTAACTAACACGTTTCTTCTTTCACTCCTTGCCTTTGAATAAGAATCATGATGTCTAAAAATGCAAAATTGTAAAATTTTCTAAACAAAAAAAATTTCGTCTTGAAATACCGTAATGAACAAAATACAAATAGTAAAGAATTATGCAATAGCTTGAATGAATAAAATTTTCCAAGCTCATTTAGAAATCTACTTTATCAAAATTAGTTGCCGTCTCGTTTGAGTCTCACCATTCATTTACTTTTTGGAATTTTTTCATTCTGGGGGGACCAGAAATTATTAAATTACAGGTGATGTTTCAAACCGCTTAAATTAAAAGTTTTGGTTTCTTATCCATAATCAATGCTTATCCATACCTATGATCTTATCTTAAATCCAGTCACATTTTTATTTGCGGCACTTGTTGACAATTTTTTTCTTCCTGAATACGTAAAAGAACAGGCCATTACCTTTTTTTTTCCTTGGTAGATTACACAAACTGGCAATGAGTAAGTTTCGATTTCCGTTTCTGTTCTAAAAGATTGTTTTCTGTTCTCTATTAGTTACCCATTAACTTGAAACTCAATTATTTACTCCTGGATTAATCAGTTAAACAGTGAAGAAAATGCCAACCAATAGAACAAACAATAGTGAAATTCATGATAAAACTTTTTGTTTTTTGTTGATAATTCTCCAGTTATGATCAAGAATTCTTTGAGAATTCTTATGATCAATTAAAAGTGAATGCTGATTTGAACAAAATTCCTCAAATTTTGCGTAGCTGGACTCATACTTTATGCTTAACAATTAAACATTAATCTAAAGTAGTTGACTTATCAACTGATAAGAATTGTATGCATGCTTAAGATTCAAAATTCTATAAAGCGGCAAGACTAACGTTTCGTATCTTAAAATATAAACCATAATCGGAATGAGGTATCGCCTTTATGCTTATGGCGATAGCATATCGCCATATTTGATTGCATTTATCCGTAGTTTGCTTAGATTTTAATTTGTCCAAAATATCTTGCTAGACTCATGTATTTTCATTCCACTTTCAACGTACTGTTTTTGATTTCCTGTAAAAGTTTAATCATAACGATGCATAATGATCAGCAGCATCGTTTGGTGAAAAAAGTCACAATTTGAAATGCTTGATCTTAATTTACATTTTAAAACAGAGTCACTGATTAACAGTGCAGTCCTTACTTGATTAATCTTAGCACAACACTCAGATCTTTATTCATTTTATTGACATTATCAGCCAGTGACATATCTTCAAAATTTATTTCAAATAGATAGACATGTTTTTTTAATGTATTTTTAAAAAAAGATACAATCCCATTCTCCAATATTCTTTCTGATAAATTTGTACTAAGTTTGGTTGTAACATTGTTTCATTTTTAATTTAGATTTAAAGTCGTCATGCTATTCTTCTCAGAATTTTCCCATAGGTCTTGAAAGGTCGGCAAATTAATCTTCATTGAATAGAATTTTAATTTTGAAGAACAAAGTGTAGTTCCTGCCCATCTTCTTGTAATTTTTGTTGTTCACATGTTTTTATTTTCTATTTCTACTTTCTCCTTTAACTTTTATACTATTTACTATAAAGAAATGAAAGGTTTTCAAGATATGAAATTTCCCAGATACTATAAATTCAAATTAAACACTCAGCTACACATTGTTAAACAAAATTTTTCTCGGCAGATTTTACGTTGCTCGTCAAGTGAAACTCTTCCAGGAATCAATCGCAATCCCGGGTTTTAACGTCGGAGCTCAACCATTCGGCGATCATCAGGAAGTGAAACATTTACAGTATAATTCACCTATGCCTCTTTATTCGCCGCAAACAGCTGCTGAACAATACCTTCAACAAACAGGTGGACTATTTGGAACCGAGTAAGTTTTGACATGTATTATAATTTTAATTTTTTTGTAAATCAAAGCCAAAGTTTATATGCATTACAGAGAAGCAAAACTGAATGCCTTAAACCAGATATGTTCATCATGGACATCATAATGCTGACCACAATCACAATAATTGAGCTATATCTTCTGTCATAACATAATAAATGCTGCATAGTTTGTTGTTAACATTAGAAATTGATTTCTGCGCGATGATCGTACCAGAAACACGCATAATTATGTCTTCGCCAATGAAAAGTATCATTTAAAAAAAACCGTAGGACTGCGGAATCTAATTTGTCAAAAGTTTTCCTCGAGCAAGGTCAGCTGCACTCTTTCGATCAAGCAAGATTAGTGTTCAAGATTCCACCATCAATTCATTAAATACGTGGAAATATTTTAGCCCGAATTTGGCTAAACAAAAGGAAGTTCCGTCGTATTTGCGATCGGAAACGCTTCGTCTTATCCAGGAAAGCGAGAGCTCGAAAGAAAGTGGAGAACAGGCGATACCAGTTAAGTCAACTAATACCAATCAAGGTATGCCGATAGAGTTTTAAGGTTTTATGAAAATCGTATCAGCTTAATTATTTCATAGTGGGAATTAATTAACATTCATGCAATAAAGTTGCGAGGTTTTGAATTCCAAAGACCATAAGAGTGACGTCACTAATTTAATTTTATATGATCGAGCTAAGCATTATGGTGTTGTAACACAATAATAAAGAATTTTATCCTGAACTCTACTCGTATTCAGAAGAAATTAAAACGAACGTGGAAAATCTAACCGAAGCACCGATGTGTTTTGTTTGTGGGCGCAATATAAAGTATGTTATTTTGATAGTCCACATTTAAATTTATGGCATTAATTGTAGTGCAGAAAATTTTACCTTCCAAGATTTATAATGTAGATTTTTTCCTGCTATTTCGAACATTAATTACCAAATTATCATTTTAAAAACATTGTTCAGCTTGTGCGACAAGCTTTGATTGATAGCATATCACCACTTAAGTTATGTCTCAACACGTTAGCATATTCGAATTTCCCCAATGTTTGTCGACAGATGATGATCGTAGTTATTTATACATTAACGCCTATAACAAAGGCCGAATTTAATCTTCATAAACAAACAAAAACTTTTTCCTTTTTTTTCGGAACTTCATAAACAAACAAACTTTCATGACTGAATAAGACAGCAGCCATACTGGCCTCACAGGAAATGAAGTAACAAAACTTTTTGCTCGCTGTTCTCAGTGATGCCAATAATTTGGAAGACCGTATTTTAAGTGTTTTTCTATTGAAAGAGAAATTGTGGAGAATTGTAAGTATCAACTTCCTTCCGTTGTATTCCGTGAAGTGTAGAAACCCCAACATTGTAGCAACAAAAGATGATGTGTATGAAATTAGTTTTCTGATCTTTGCCGAAAAAACTAGCTCTTGATATTGTTGTAATGTCAAAACTCCTATTTGATTTACAATATTATTCCAGATGATCTAAAATAAACTCAAAATACACTTATGATATTTAGTTGGAGATTTCCGAGCGGTGTATTTCTTCATGTATTACAATTTTTCGACTTTATTTGGAGTGCTGATTCTCGGCTGCTACTTTATTATCTAACTATTAACCACAAGTTTTCATTAAATGATAGCGGTATTTGTAAATGAGGGAGTAAATAACCGATTAGAAATCTATTAAAAATAAAAAAGTAAAAGAAATGAATTTAGAATTATAGAAGTTTAAACAAATAGAATTCTTTAAATCAGAGTTACAATCACCAAAATTTAATTGTACAGGCAAGTAAAGTCACTTCTACAGATCTGATCATTTCATTTCATTTAAACCCTTAACACCACTGAAACTGGTCATAAAGATTTTTTTAGATGTATTTGAGTACATTAATATGCAACAGTCATAAAAGATCACCCATTTGTAAGTAATTATACAATTTTATTTTATAATTTACCGTTCTCGTAGTGAGTTACATGTTACTTTAAATTAGTTCTTTGTGTGAGATGAAACCTGTGGTACAAACACTTCAGTAACCATAAAAGGTAGAACATCTGTATGCACAATGGTTAGATGATATACATACTTAATCTGCTATTCTATCCTTGCCCTTTCACTAACTGATAATGAATGAATTTGAACTTTAAAATCTTTAAAAAAAAGATCTTTTCTTTAAAGATTTGTTCAGCAGTAAGAGTTGTCACACCTGTGTAACAGTAAGAGTTATCATAGCTTCAATCACCGTTATTTGGAAATATGATTCAAAAATATGAACATTTTAGAGGAGTAATGTGTCGAGCATTCGATCGTACAATACACAGTGATTGCTTTCAATGTTCTACCTGCGGTAGCCCGCTCAAGAACGAAGGACACCATTTTATCAATGATAAATTTTACTGCGACATCCATGGTCGTCAGCTTAGAGGATCCGGTACTGTCACAAGCCGTAATGAGATCCATTGGTCCACCGCGTATGCTAATTTTGTCAATTTTGATAATAATAGATTCGATCATAATAGAAGAATTTTAGATAAAACTTGGAATTTGAATCTTCAAATCACTTTTTCGAAATTTTTGATTGGTCTGAAGAAACCGGCAAGCAATATTGTAAACATTTTTTCCCTTCCTCTCGTCTTTCTACTTCCTCTTATCATTTGCATTTTATCTGCTCCTCTTATTACTTCGCCACAATTTGTCTATTGCAGAAATAGAATACTGCGATTCTGAATTAAGATTTTGTAAAAAGAAGTTCCAAAATTTGGGCACAAAATACGTGCCAGCGTACAAAAATTGGTTTTAATTGCAAATAATAAAAAGAATCATATTAATAAACAGTGATGATAGCATTGGTATTGTACGTTGACTACGGTGATAAAAATATAGGATCATATCGGATTCCAAGAAACTCAATTTGCTTGATATAATTGGTCAGTAGAATGCAAATACAATAAAAAGATGCCGAAACCTACCGGAGGAAATCGATTTTTCTTGATGTCACGGATTTTTTAAGTTCGAAAAGTAACAACAGTTTCAGATTTTTATTTTTCAGACGGCGACCCAAAATGGTTCCAACTTTCGACAAAAATGCTTTGTTAACTCAGCATCAGTCAGGAATTATAAATCGGCAGTCGGTTTCAATTAGTCCAACACCATGGAAGACACAAAGTCCTATCAGGTACTCAACAAGTTTTTCGAATTTTATTTTTCTCCAGTTTTTCATTTCCAATGACTTATTTGCCAGATTCAAATTTTCTGCCAGGTAAAGATTCAGCTGCGAAAAAATTTTCATTTTATTGGGTGAATACAGTGCTATGTAGTTTCATATAGTGCAAATCCAATTTCCACTCCATATCTTAATGATTAAAAACCCCATCAGGAACGCAAAGCGATTTATGTTTTTAGTTTCTATCACTGTTTTAATTATTCATAGCTTTTGGAGAAATTCCTTAAAATCAAGTATTTTTCACAATTTGTAACCAAAAATTATTCATAGAATTATATTGAATAGCAAGAATTTTATACAAAATAAAATATCACTCTGAAACAGATATTTTAATTCTTGATTGTTTGGTGAAGGCATTATAAATAATCTGCAATATCAATCAAACTTGTCTAATACATAATTTATATATAACAAATAATTACTAAGTAAAAATACTAGCTGTTTGTTTATTTGGAATAAAAAGAAGTCACTGGGTTAAGAAATTATGTATTCTTGTTCACCATCCAGGTTTTAGTAATAAGTGCAGAAACAGAGATATAAATAAAATATTAATTCTATTTTTAATTTCTCAAATATTAATGACTAGTGTTTGAGATGAGTTTCATTAAAATGTAATATGAAAAATATCCGCAGCTAAAAAGAACGACATTTAGTCCAAGCAATCGCGGTGTGCCACCAGCGGCTACTCAATATGGCCATGAGTTGAATGAATTGAGGAAAGAAATCTACAGTTCGTCGATGAGTTCAGGTAAATAAGATTCTTCAGCTATATATAAAGCAGAGTGGTCCTGAAAGTATCAATGTCAACATCAAAATGAAGTTGAAAAACAACCGTAATATTACGAGTTCAGTAACTGGAAGCGACTCATACCAAAAAGTTTACGTAAATATGGGAATTATGATTCCTTTGCTTCACAAACAGTAAATTGGGTGCGAGTTGAATCTATCAATTATATAATTGATGTAACACTCTGTTTTTATGTGAATTCTATCTTTACTTACACAAATATTTAGAACTCAATTTCAATTACTATTATTCATGTGAAAGTTTATTTCATAACCGTGTCAAACGTCCTTTGTATACCGGCATCATTCGTATAGTCTACGCAGGTGACGTATCCGATCAGCAATACTACCAACTTTCATGAACGGTATTAAGTCATGTCCGACCTTTACCTCTTAAAATCCAGAAAGTAAGTTCACTACATCGGATTCCATGCAAGCAGCAATGGCCTCCAGAACCTCACAAAATTAAGAAATATTGGTAATGCAGCTATTAATTGCTGCTACTTCTAAAGATTTGACCTCTAACAAGCCGGAACAAGATGAATCTCTTTTGTCATTGGCAAAATTTATCAAGGGAAATTTGAATAGACAGCGGAAACTTGCAAATCCGAAACGATGTCGTACCTGTGAATCACCTGGGAAAAAACGGAGTAACTGCAAATAATTTTAGCACAGCATGCAGATATCATGTAATGCCGTGTGATTCGTTTTTTCAAAATCCAAGTTATCCGAGACATATGAAATAAAAGTGCTTTCAGATGAATAGAATTATAGTATAAGACAGATATGCTATAGAAGGTTTGACTGATAATATGAATAGTGGAATTCGTAGCTGTAAATACGGTGGTATTTACGAAAACCATTTTCAGAACAAACCACTTAGCTACAATCCCTCAGAACACTGATCGTAATATGGCAAATTCAGAAATTTGAGAATGAGAAAAGATGAGATACGGAAAAAACGAGCTAATCTTAATGGATGTAATGTACACCAACAGTAATATGAAAATGAGAAATCGTCCCATTAAGGAAGTATCCGATGATCAGGCGCTGTTTAGTGGAATGGAATCATCAGATGCCACTGCGATGAAACTGGAAATATTGAGTTAGGTATAATTGAAAAGGAGGGTCTAGCAGCTGAAATGGAAGAAAACTACTGATTTGCGAGAAATTCGGCTTTTTCATGTATCATTGTGGGAGATTTACTCGCGATAATAAAAATAGTAGGAGTAAAGGGAGGAACGATAACATTGGAGGGTGAAATTTGCTTGATCTTCATATTGAGAATCAGAAGATAATGGAAGGAGTAACAGAAAAAACCGAGGAAGGACAAGAATCCACGGGGTCGTATTTTATTAAGGGACGTGATAAACAAGATTGCAATTAATATCAGCTGGAATTACGTGATCCGGAGAAGCAGCTTTTACATATACTTGAAAACACTATCGATTTTCTCAAAAATCACGACGAGGTGCAGAAATTTCATCGTTAATGGATCCTTTTACCGAATAAGCTTTGAGAAAAATTTTATAGAGCTCATTCCAGAAATTTCAAATTTTCGATAAGTATTGAGATTTCAGAAATGCTAATTATTTATGATAGATAATCAATGATACTGCACATTTTACGTTAGTGCTGCAGTACTCCAGCATGGAGGACAAATTGTTGGATGAAAATGGCTGTTTTTATCAGAGACACCAGAAAAATGCAAGATACATGGACAGCAATAAAGTAATGAAATTAGTGGAAAATAGATCGAACGGTTGTCGAGATCTGAATTGTGATATTTTTTTACGGTGAAAATCGTTTGAGCACTGCATTATAACGTCATCTGATCTATTTATCGAAATTCGCTAACTATGCGAATGAAGTTGCGTGCCATTCCAGTGACTCTGATACCATTCTTTGATGATGCTGTTTTAGATTCTTTTTTGCATCCTTTTTAGTGTACTAATTTGATTACCATATAGAAGAGCTGATACCTTACGGTGGTTTAGTGATGCCAGTATTATCATGACCTTTGACCTATAATGATTCACCATGTCTTATTCACGAAGTAACATTGTCGAAAATTAACACGGATTTAAAACAAATTAACTGTCGTACAGATAATAGCAGAATGTCATAGGTATAATTAAAATCCTGACAAATCGCTGTAAAATAAATATGCGGAGAGCTGAACAAATGGATAGTAGGTATGCGCTAATTCTTGGTTGCTTTACCAATTAAAAACTAATAACAGGCATGTGATAAATACTCTGAGAAGCCTAAATTTCTGAATGTAATCGTTATGTGAAGAGCATGTTTTGCAGTGTAAAATATCCCCGTATGTCTTATGGGGCACAAATCAACTAATCTTCAAATCAAGATTTTTGCTAGTGATAACAATCGTTTAATGAAAGCTATAATATTGTGACGCTGAAAAATATCCTAACTATATTCTGTTAATCAATATTAGTTTGTAAGCATCATTCAAAATAAGGTAATTCCATTAAATAAGCTAAATTGCTTGCGCACCAAATTAAAGAAGCCTCAATATTTCTTAGTTTTATTCATTGGACATTAAGAAACAGAGTAAAATGATACAATCAGTAGACTGTTGAAGGCTTCCCAAAATCTGCGGAGTACATAGAGCTAGAAAAGGAGAACTGTCGATCGATTTCAATTCTTATCAAAGTTAGAGATTTTACAAATTTCTCCAGTTAGAAAGAATCCATGAGTATTGATCAAAACTATAAAATTGAATTATTGCCATAAGACAACTTGTATTGTTTCTCTAGAGGATTTCAGAATTCAAACTATTGTATGATTCTTTTTATCCACTTCCTCTTCATTTCTTTTATTTCAGTGCCATGCATTTCCTTAATTCCATACTGTTTGAAGCATTTATCACACTGATGCTAATCACAGTTTACATCAAATCAGTTCCTGTAACGCAGGTTCTATAACATACACAAATATCGGTGCCCCATATACACTGATAATCATAACTAGCTTCTAAGAACTGTTTGCTCACCTCAGTTAAAATCTTCAACTCTTTGGCTTAAAAATAAATTGTTCTATTGCTTTTGTCACTTTAAAATTAGAATTCTGGAATTTTGCAGTAAACAGAAATCCACATCTTAAACCATCAGATGCATATGAACCGCGAATTGACGAACAAGTGAAGAGTCGAGCTATATTTCACACTCCAAGCAATCAGATATCGCGTTGCGAAGACTGTAAACAAGAAATACGGTATATTTGATTGCTTCCTTTGCATTTCGAAATAAACGTTTGCATAATTAATTCTCAAATGCATAAATTAATATAACATAGATACTAAAAGAATTATTTTGAATTATGTAATGCGAAAATAGCAGTATTATTCATAGTAAATTAGTGATGAATTGATGATTGTAAAACTTTGGCTAGATTTAATTTCAAAAATTCGACAGTTTGATATTAGGACTTTGCAGGGGTGCATATGTCTTAGCTAATGGATTAGTATACTGTCCAAATCATTTTGTATGCTCCAACAAACGATGTGGTCGTAAATTGTTGGACATTGGTTTTGTAGAAGAAAAGGGACAAAAATATTGCGATCGTTGTTTCGAAACTGAAATTGCTCCACGCTGTGCCAAATGCAACGAGCCGATAACTGCTGTTAGTTAAAAATATTTTAGATTATAACTCTTCAAATATGTAGCCTGGACTGATATCATTAGCACAATCAATGTTGTGATGACTTTCCTGAACAGAACAAAAAGCTATTTGTTTTCAGTGATAGGAAATCGCTATCGTACTACTAGATAATATAATAGGTTTTGATGATAATTGAGCAATAACCATTAACCATTTGCTTGATTTTTTTTTTTTTTTTTTATAGGATTGTCTAAATGCGCTTCAGAAACAGTGGCATCCACACTGCTTTGTTTGCACGCATTGTCATTATCCATTTGGAAATTCAGCATTTTTCCTTGAACAAGGACAGCCATATTGTGAAACAGGTAAGCTTGTCATATTCACCTCTAGTAATTCACTAATTACTTAAGTATTTTAGCACTTTACATCTTCGTTATCAAATAGCTGAGCATCGATTTAAATACTCTCTCAAACATAGTAATTTGAGATAAAAGCGATCCTGAATTCTAGACTGGAACATGCTATTCACAACTAAATGCGTGTCATGCCATTACCCGATAGAAGCTGGCGACAGATGGGTAGAAGCATTGGGCACTGCATTTCATTCAAACTGCTTTAACTGCGCGGTAAATTTATCACAATTGCATAGTTTTATCCAGTATGAGTAGAAGTTTTGAATTTTAAAAGCAGAAATAGAAATAATCCACCAGTACTGAAGATTTTTAGAACAACACTTGGCTCCAGAAATGCTTTGAAAACAGTAAACAAAAAGAATCAAAGAAACAGAAAGTTAACGTGCATACTTTCAATACATGCATAATCTATTCAAATTTAATTTATTTCAGAGCTGCAATGTGAACTTAGAAGGAGAAAGTTTTTATGCCAGAAATGGAGCACCATATTGCAAATTACATGCTTGAATATGAACAAGTTATATCTTTTTTTTTTTTTTGCTACTGTACCAGCGCGGTGTAATATAATGCTATCTTTTAATCCCACTATTTAAGCTTCACTAAAGCTTATTAAAAATTCCATACTCTACAACGAAGTTCTGGATTTTCTATTCTGTGGCTCAGGTGATATCCATGAAAGAATTTTAATTATGCATCGTAATGAAATATCGAAAGCATTAAAGCAGTTTACATAGAGGAATAAGCACTTCAAAAGATCAAGAAGTATATAAGTATGCCTTCTAACCAGACGTTGATCGTTTACGTCTACATTTCTGCACTATCCAGTTAAAATAACCGATGTAAATGAGCATGATCGCTCGCAGCAAACCAGCAAAAAGCACCTGTATAAAGAAAAGAAAGAATGAATAAATTTCAAAAGAATTAGCCAGAGTTAAACGACTAGAAAATGAAAAAACCATTGACTACCAACGAATTCTGAGATTCCTCGGATATTTCAGAGAAATCCAAAACAGAAAAAACAAAAGAGTCAAATGACCTGTGCAACAGCCTGTAAAAAGCTCTTCTCTGGTGCACCACCCGCTGACAATACTCCAAGTGCCCATCCATCCAGACCAATGCACGTGTGGTAATTACCACAAGAAAGATCATGAATGAGGCATTCAGCAACCACTTCTGGTTCAAATAGACCTGCAGTGCCACTGATTCCCTTGAGTTCTTCCGGCATTGTCAATATTTCACGCTTAAAAATCATGATCACGATCACAGTACCAATCTTCGTCATTTCTTCCCAGTAAAATAACTTTTCGGTGACTTGAACGATATCTTAATCATCGAACAGTAACTAAAAAAATTTGAAACCTGGAAGCCTTCGGTATTCGTATTTGGAGGATAGACTACAGATACTTGAACGTTATACGGAAGCAGTTCCATAAACAATGCTTCAGCAAAGCCACGCATCGCAAATTTTGTTGCTCCATAAGCAGTATATCCCCAAATTGGACACTGACCGGCGGCAGAATTCACAAAAATTATTTGGCCGTTACGTGACTCCTTCATTTTCGACACCACCGCTTTAGTCATATGAACCTGAAAGCAAAAATATCTTATGCGTCGATAGTGATTCCGAAGTTTTGCACATACATCACTTGAATCTCAAAACAGTAACTCTGAAAAAAAAGGAAGGCAGAACATTAAATCATCAGAACTCCTTCCATCTTTCTCTTCTCATTATTGCATAAAAGCATACCGCACTTAAAAAATTCATACACATTTGCTCCTCATATAGTGATATATCGACTGAATCAAAAGCCCCTTGCGCAGCATATCCTGCGTTATTTACCAAAATATTGATATCACCAAGTTCATTTTCCGCTTCTTGTATCATTGCCTTCAGCTAATTAAGATTCATGAATATTTGACACAAAAAAAAAAAAAAAAAAAAAAACTAGAAAAACCCAGAACATTTTACAAAACTTTCTTAGAAAATTGAACGAATATAAGGTTTCGATTCTTTTTTATTTTGTCTTCGGTATGAATGGCATTCAATTATTAAACGACGATCTCACCACACTATAGGATGAAGTAACGTCAACACTATAGTATTTTGCAATTGCACCATTTTTCTTGATTTTTGCTAGTGTGTTCAATTCGTTACACACCAATTCCAGCTGTTCTACATTACGTGCAGCCAAAGAAACAGAACAACCGCGTTGTATTAAAGCTATGGCGATTGCCCTTCCGATCCCTTTCGATCCACCTGTAAAAGTTTTGCTTTGCCTCTTAATTTTAGAAAATATTATATTATTGAAAAAGAACGTTTAGCACATGAAAACAGAAAGTTACTGTAAAAAATTCAAACAGAACAATTTCTACAAAACCTCTCCAAACTATTCAAAACAAATTAACTATTGCTGAAACGCTGATAGCACAGCAAGAATTTTTTGAAAATTCATAGCAACTAAGGAAAAATATCTGATTAGCTTTAATTCAATAAAATGATTAACCTGTAATAAACGCATGCTTCCCTTCAAATGATACTGGCTTTTTTCGTGGTAACGAAATATAAACTAAGATTAAAAGTAGAGCATAAATAAAAACTATAGCAAATGTGAAGCATGATATGCAAAAATAGATATCCATTTACCGCGCTTGCACCTCAGTTAACTGAAAAAGAATTTAAAATAACTTAATTCGAGCAGTTCAATTTCAATTCTGAATTATTCGTTTAAAGTTAAAATTTCACAGCCTGAGAGAAAAACCGCGTAAAATATAAAACAAAATAACAATGTTAAAACAGTGATAATGATAATATCATATAGTACGTAATGACGTATCTTAATTTATTTTTCTACTTGTATTTTTGACAATGTTATGGTATCAAAACTTGCTGTGGTACACTTCTTTGAAAATAGAATACCGTTTCCGCAATATTTCGTGAATCTGAAGTGAAAACAACTAAAAAAAGTGTGGCCCACTACCACAGAATGTTTAAAAGCCCACCGAATTAAAATGCAAAGCGATTGGCTTGCCGAAAAAGCGTCCATACACTGAAAGTGCTGCCCAAATGAGATTCACGTCCGACGCTTGAACAACCACAGACCCCTTTCGTTCAATCTCGTTAAACGGACCCAATGAATAATTCGGCGCAGTCTGACCTAGTATTATTCGTATTGCTTCATTGACCAATATTTCAAAATCATGTCCAGTGAATGTACTCCTCAGTGGTACTCCGAACTCTCTGCATTTCAAAAAAGTTAATTGAAAGAATCCAAGTTAATGGTAAGAATCTAAATAGATAACCACAGTTAACTATTACTCCCTATACTGAGTTATTACAAAATTCATGAAGTAAGAGAAAAATGGAGCTAATTTCTGAATTTTTCCAATTCGAAAATCTCGCTTTGAAGATGGAAAGACAATAAGTGTAATTAACGGACACATACACTTTAAATGTCAAACGTCTTTGGCCTGCTAGATTAACCTTTCCTGGCATATAGTGCGCCCATACACATGCAATAACTTCGAGAAACTTCCTGAAAAATATGCATTTAGCAGAGAAAAAAGTTGAGTTAATTATAATCATACCAACATAAAAATTAAGCAATTCAAATTTAATGACTGCATAAATATAGCAGATCATCGATCTTTTCCCTACTTCACCTACCATACTTGCATGTTCAATCTGGAATTTCCATATTGCTTAAAAATTACAAAAAGATATATTTCAGTACAGATTTACTGATAAAAAAATGGCGATTTCAGGACAAATTTAATGTAATCTTATTTACAATGAGGAAATCACTATGTCAGCACCGCAATCAATTAAATGATCAATTGAAAGTTCTAACCATATATATCACAAATAACCATTAAAAAAAAAATAGATTAATAAGATGATACACATCACTTAATAAACAGACATTTCATTACAACTGCAACTAAAAATAGCATTTAGTTAGGAATGAGCGCATGTTTTCATATTTTATCGTGTCTTCTTCAAAACCACCGTTCCGCGACCTCTTTTTGAAACTTCCAGACCAAGGAATTGCAAAACACGATTGACCTGTAACAAATCCATTTGAATTTCGAATGAAAATGCAAGTAGAAAATCCACAGTATAATGTGCTGTGATGACCATAACACATCTTGATGTTTAAGCACTAAATGTTCATACATCATAAACAGTACACACTAATCATGGGTTTGATAGTAAGTTTCTAAATTTCGAATCAAACAAACTAAAAAAACTACCTGCCGATAACTTGTCCAGTTTTTCACTACAAGTTCACGTTGGCTATTATCTCGAATAAATCGCTCCAACTTTCGCTGCAAAGCTGCTGAGGCAGTGCACGTTCTAAAAAATTTCTGCTCAAATCATGAACTGAAACTATATAAATATAAAGTGCAAGATTCTATAAATCTTTATCCTGCTCTTCGCTCATCTATATGCCTCCAAATTTAGAAGTAAGAGAAAATAACAACAGAAAATAATTACACTAGAAAATTGAGAACTATTCACTTAATAAAGCGCTGCTGTCTCGTCGACGTTTGCGGAAGAGGAAAATTTTGGTATTCGTTTACAGGACCAACCCAATCTGACTGTTCATCATCTGCCTCACGACCATCGGAGGAGCAGGTTTCAGACGATGACAATTCACTTGTTGAACATAATCCATCCCAATCCATCCCTAAATTACTTTTAATTAACTTGATCTACCTGAGTTTTCAAATATCGTTGAAATCTCGATCATAAAAATTGAGATCATGTACGTATAAGAAGGTCAGCACAATATTGCAACCAAAAATGCTTCGTCACTTAATCCAGCAAGACATCGATCTATACAGTGTTACCTTTATTTATGGTGCTTAGCTGAGAAACAGTCATATCGACATCCATCTTTTCATTGACGTTCTTTCGCTTCACAATCCTTTTCTTTCGTCTCATACGTCCGGAACGCTGTTCCGCTTCTGCTTCAATCTGACTATCTGACTCGATCGTAACGGACGCAACTCGCTTAACTACCGTATATTCAATTTCGCTTTCATCGTCCGTATGCATTTCTTTTCCTTTGAATTCTCATGATAGCTATATGAAGAATAACTTAATATTAAGCAACCTCGCTAGAAACCAATGTCCAAAATACTTACAAGAATTTCTGAAACAAATTTAATAAATCAATAATTTTCACGCAAATTATTAAGTATAAATTTGCTTTTGCCATAAGCTAAAACTGATGCAAAAAAGATGTGATTTCAAACCTTTATTATAAAGTTCATCTCAATACAGAAAAATGGCCAAATAAAGCCGACACAAAAAAATAACTGATATATAAAGCTATCAGACAACTGAGATCTTTTCAGAAAAGTAAATCAATTCCAATTTCAAAATAAACACTACAAATCAATAAAAATTAAATTCAAAAAGGATACTACAATAAATTCAAATGAATTAAATACAAGTTAAGGAATAGATGACACATACTGACCACTATCCTACCATCATTGGAAATCAAATACAATCCGTAAAAAACTAAATACAACAATTGATATTCTAATTGTGGGATCAATTTGCTAACTAAACATTAATTTGGATAGTACAAAAGCTTCGCTAACAAGAATTTGAAGCCATTACATATACGACAGTATAAATGATCGGGAAAAAAATGCAGCAGTGGATATTTTATTCGATACAGTAACACCAAATTAAATTTTATTTATTAAGATAGCTTGCTTTCAAATTGATTGAATTTATTTAAAACAATTGAAAATCAAAGAAGAGAAAAGAAAACAAAAACGGATCGGATTAGAAAAAATGTCTATCCACCTATTCTAAATTATTTCCATGTGAAACAAAACACAAACGCATATATCGCAAATACGGTATTCATTATGATTTTTCATTTCGAACATGCAAACCATCTATGGAAAGAAGCTACAAACACAATATGAAAAAAAGCCATTAGAATTTCGTAAATATTTCAAATATTTCGATGAAAGCAATAAATAAATAAAATTAGTATAAGTCTCTCGGATGCAGATTCGAGTTTTAGCTTATTTAATATTCAATTTTCATGAATGAACATGAGATCTTGATATTTATGAGCCATTTATCACTACACTGATAATGTTGTATCATAAATTTTCAACTTCACAGTACTTCTTACTTAGGATAATTATAATATCTTCACAAATGTCATTTGCATATCTGTGAAGTGAAATGATTAAATGTTGCAAAAAGTTCAAATTTCCCCTATAACTTATTATGAGTTTATGCTAATTTTCACTAACCAATCAGCATCTTGAATAAATTTAAATTATGTGCAATTCTATGCATACGTATAAATAGCATTTATCTCCTCTTATAATATTCAACAATCTTTAATTTTTAATCTTTATCCTAATAAAAGTGTTCTGCAGAATTATTTCTGGTTGTCGCAGGAAGGCCGCTAGTCGTATAGCAGCACAGCAACATAAAGTAAGTGTCAATGCAACTACGATAGTATTATCTCATTAATGTTTATTGTTCCTGTCTTATTTTGCTGTTATCTTTCTCAGAGTATTAATTCGGCATATTTTGAAAAAAAAAAAAGAAAAACTTTTATCTATTCACAAGTTCTGCATTCAAAACTAACGATCACTGACAGCTTGTGAAGAAAATAACTTGACCTAAGATTCCTGCCCTCCAAAAAGTGATATTAAGAACATTAAGATCCTATCAGTATTGCTAGAATTGCATCCACAGCTAGTTCAATTTTTCCATTCAAATTAACACACGTTCACTGGTCAAAAGAAGGTGAACCTTAAGATCCCGAAAAGTATTTTGGTAAAAATAAAAAAAAGTCACAAAACAGAAACATCTTTTGAAATACATTTTTTATCTTTATCTCCAAAAAAAAAATATCAAAATGAAAATGCATATTTTGCATTTGATATTTTTTCATATTTCTCTTAAAATTTTTGATATTTTTTCATATTTCTCTTAAAATTTTTGATATTTTTTCATATTTTTCTTAAAATTTTCGATAAATGAATTACTTAAAATCTATATATATATTTATATTCAAAATGATGTTCTATACAAAGAAGTCACCTTTGTGCAAAAAAAAAATCGTGCATTAAGCATTAAAAGAATAAACGAAACATTATTTTGTTGTTTGGATTTTGTAACTAAACATTTTTAACAATATTTCAGCCAACAAACGAAAAAAAGAAGAAACAAAACAGATGCATTTTTTTTGCGAAAGTATGAATTACAACTTGTTTATTGCGATGCTTTTCAACACTTTGCTACGATACAAATTATTGGAGCAATGTTGCTGCTTACGGTAAGTATGCATAGAAAACTGTAATCATATTAAAGCTGACTAAAAAAAATCCCTTGGCTGATTTATAAGTTTAATTTGGTAAAAAGCAATCAAGAATTTATCAAGTCAACATTGTGCCACTACACTTCTCATCGCGTACACCGCAGATGTACCATAATGTTGTAGATCCTCTCAGATCTATATAGAACTTTTATGAGATTATCAGGCATACTAAATGCAATATTTATGAAATTATGCAAACAATTAGCCAACCTGGATAAGAATTTGATATATTCGAATCAAAATTGATTTGTCCAAAAATTTCGAAAAATTGAAAACTTTTATTTTTACGATGCATTTGTTGATGATAACAGTAATTTTACAATGGAAAATGCTTGAAAGTAAAACTATATGCTCTTTCGTTATTTTCATTTTCTCATTAAGCTATATAACTATCACAAGAGTGAGTATTGCTAGTTCAATACATTAATTTAGCGAAATATTTGGAAAGGAGAATCTCTTGGAAAATATCGGGAAAATATAGGAAAAAATAACTTTGGAAAAATGATACAACATAATTTCTGGTTGTTTTTTTTTCCAGCATTTGCATGACAATCAATAAAACATCGAAATGAATAACAATGGTAATATCATTGCATTGAGAATGTATTGTATGGTAACCGATTGAAACTGACGAGAAATATAATTGCCTCGTTTGCCGCTTCATATCGATTTCAGTATATTTTTCACATTTTAAAATCAAAAATTTCTGGCAATGTGAATACTAGCCGCATAGATAGAGATACCTGTGATAGTATTTTTACTTTCATTCCTTCTCGTAACTATTTATTAGCTTTATTAAGCTTAACATATTAGTGCTAATCTATCTAATCTATAGGCTAAAATGTTAATAGTTAGAACTTTCTTAATCTTTCATTCTGCTTACTTTCGCAAATTTCTATTGTTTATTTTAAAATTGAAAATCTTTCAATATTTGAAATTTTTTCCATTCTAAAAATTTTTCTAATAATTGCCGAAAAAATATACTCTTTGACTACTTGATTGATAAAGGAGGATAGAATTATGCTAAATTTGACGTAATTGACGTATAACAGATCGATGATCTGTAACCTTCTAGTTGAAGTAATGATACTTGTGCTAGCTATATTTATCGGGCCGCGATTTAATATGACCTCTATGGATGGTCGACTTAATTTTTGTCATTTATGTATTGATTTTGTTTAACGGTATATTGGAGTGAAGTGCAGTGATGTTATCGTTGTTGGCGCCCTCTGTGCTTAAATCTGGATTGTTAACTTCTACGGTAATTATTATTTTTTGTTACGTGTGATTCTTGCGAGATTGATAAATATCACATCAACAATCATTGAAATAAAATTTTTAAAAATATTACAAAAGAAACTGTAACTGTGTGAGTTAGGTCTATATTACTTACATCCTTAGCATCCGATAGCATCGTTCTCTGGAAATTCAAAGCCAATTTTCGACTCTGAAACGATTTAAAAACGCATCTACATCTGATCCATTAATGACTGTAAATGTAGAGTAGATTTTCAGGAGAAAAGTCCTCAACTTGCTAAAGATGCCGGTGAAATATTCTCAAATCATAGTTCTCTTATGCATTATACATTGGTTTTTCGGTTTCATCAAGTTTCAAGTTATTAATATCCTTTAATAGTAAAAAATCTAATGTATCTGCTATTTGTTCCCCGGAACTGATGAATTCAACTCTTCGGTGCTGTTAGTTTGATCGCAGGTGCACTGATGCTATGATAATAATTGGTGATCACTTGTACATTCACATTTATCGACGTGCTTCTAAATATTTCTTTTACCATAGTAAAATGATGTCGGTATAGTTATGTCAGAACGTCTTCGCATGGACCGATTTTAACAGCTTTAGCAATACTGCAATTACATACTTCATTTGAAGGTAACCAACTACGTGAATATGAATGTTAAATGTTTATATATCATGATTAAAATAAAACTTAAGTACAGGAAAGCATAAAGTGTCACTTTTGACGTTGTCAGAATGTTGCACCGTAAATCAGAAAGCAATTTGGATGAGTTTTCTCAAAGTTTCGGTTTTTTTCCGTAAATTGTTTTTCATCTCGAATATTAAATAGTTACAAGAGACCATATCGAACTCGCACTTATTTAATTAATTAGGTTGGAACACTCAAGAAGTTACTTCATTAGAATGGAACAGTATAGCTGCCACTTGTATACATCCCTTATATTTATAAAGGACTTGTGAATATGTCAAATCATTAACATCATTAGAGAATTGTCAGCAGTGGTAGGAGCAGTCTGACTGGAATGATTGGTTAAAGAAAAGATCTTTAAATCTTTTCTTTAATTGAAATGATCTATTAAAGAAAAGGTTAATTTAACATGATAGTTTTGATTTATTCCAGGATAAAAGTTGCTTTTTACGAAGAGCGGTTTTGAACAGTCATGTTACCGTTATGTTGCAATTTTTCTAACTCGTTAAGAAATTTGCATAAAATGAGACTTCGTCGAATTGTTTACCAAATCTGCATAAGTTCGGCATTGACTGAAAGAAGCCTTACCAATCTTAATTATTGTCTGGTCTTCTTGCTTTCGGTAACATGGATAGGATGCATGATTATTACATGTCAGGATTCTTGCCCCTCTTTTACCGTCAGGTAATAAGTTTTTTCTGAAATTTAAGCATGTTTCCGTCGATCGGACTTTTTCTATTACCATTACTGTTAATATTTTGTCAAATTCTTTTGTCTTCAAGTCTTAGAAGTAATGCAGCTGCTATGGTCGTTTGCAAAAGAAAATCTTGACATTTGTTTAACTTCTTTTTCGGATCCTGAAATCTTTTTGTACTGGATCATCTACTGTTCGTTATTATCATTGAATTCATTGCGTAACTCAAAAGACTATAGTTGATTCTCATTACTTGTAAAAGCATAATATTTATTAATTGAATTCAAATGAAGTCGAACTAATCACTACATATGTAGGACTGTTATGCTTTGCACTCATCATGCTTGTTTGCTCATTTATTTATTGTTTTTATTTAAATATGAAAGCAGGAAACTCCAGTTATATTACTCCAGCTCGCTATTATAGTGGAGCAGTGGGAAAGTATTCCAAGTAGTTTCATGTAAGCCGGAAAAAGACTAACTCTTAGGTCCAGGTAATCCATACTTCTTAGTCGAAATGTAAAAAAAGATGTTTGATGGCCTACTAAAGTTCTTTTTAAGTTTGTCTTGATGATAATAGTGTGAAACTTTTTCCATATTACTATGAAATATTAGGAAATTGAAAAGCTAAAAATGTAATTAATCATGAAGTTGCTAGCAAATTCCATCGTGACCGTTATCCAAACTACCACTTTTCAGTAATATTACCATATTCTGTGGTATTTTTTTTTATAAAATACCACAGAAATATGTTAAATATTGGGAAGAATGATACATTTTTTTCGGTAAAGAACTCTTTGATATTTTCAGTATTTTATGGGCGAAGCGGTACCTCCGCCTCCTGTTTCGACGCCGGGTAGTGGACCACGTTTTCGAATCGTTCCAGGGCCTGTTTTGGGCGAAAATGGTCGAGTAAATGTTCCCCGAAGTACAAGCATAGCCTCCTCGGTAATATCATAGATCTCAACGATAAAATAAATGGCATGTGGCATATGGAACAAATAAACATTGCTGCGGAGAATGACATTTATTTACTTTATTTAGTATCAGAGTAGTTGCTTGACAACAAATCTCTTTTATGCCGTGAATTTTCAGTGTTTTCCCTAGCTTCATTCCAAATATGAGTAAAGAATGTCAGAAGGTTATATAAACTGAAAATATTCAATTTAGGCGTCAACTCCATCCTATATCTCGCAAGTAAGCAGTCAAGACATGCAGTTACGTCCCGTGCAGTATGTT
Organism: Mansonella perstans; assembly: GCA_037074765.1. Lineage (NCBI taxonomy): Eukaryota > Metazoa > Nematoda > Chromadorea > Rhabditida > Onchocercidae > Mansonella > Mansonella perstans. Next base: position 82,259 of record JBAMDO010000046.1, read on the forward strand.
ATGTTAAACCAAGGTAGCAGATCTTTAATCATATAAGACTCTTTCTGGAGCTTTGATTTCTGGTTTTTGAATAACTTTGGCTTTGGAATAATCAATTCGGAGTTTCCCCTTATTTTTGCATCAGTTTTTCTCATCTTTGGCTGCAGTATAGAAATTTTTCCACCGAAGTCATTAATTAAAATAGGAGTATGGACGCATACTAGAAAATTGGGTAAATTTTATTTTTTTCTACTATGCAACTGGAATAGCTTCTAAGGTAACAATGTCCACAGTCAGCAAAGTCATATGCGTAATGCTAACGTAGCCGAGCAAGCAAGCATGGTTTCAAAATGTGCGCGGTTCTTTAAAACGCTTATACACCTCTCGCAGCAACCTGATCAACAACAAGGGCAGCAAACTGCCATGCGGGTAACCGAGCTTGTTAAGGTAAGTATTGACATTGAGAAGTTTATTGCTTTATATAAAAGTTTTATGAATGCTTAGGATTATGAGGAAGAATTGTTTTGTCCAAACTACTTAATTTTTTTAGTTTGATTTAAGTAATGTATATCGGGGATTTTGCAAATCAATATTCACACAGATAATTCAGCGTAATTGTTGTTCTCTAGCTGGTAATATACGGTTCAATGCCTCCAGAAGTGTTTACTAGTCGTCTTCAGGAAGCATTGCGCTCTCAAGCACAGCCACATTTACTTCCGTTTCTTCAGAAGGTACCACATTTGTAAAGTTGGCTTTGAAGTGATTTTTTCGTTTTTTTTCGTTTTTTTTTTTTTTAGATTTCACAAGTATTTTGGGGTGTTTGCAGAACTAACGTGAATATCATCGGAACTGTTCAGTCGTTCTTTGTAGTTATTTCTTAAGGGTTAGTTAAGCTGTGCGGAAAATTGTCTTGGCACAACCTTTCTTGTTGTCAGTCTTCAAATTGTTCAGTTTCAATTATCATGATGAAAGAGTGGCCAACTATTTCAAATCTATTTTTTTACGGAAATACTGTTCGACAAAATCGCTTGATCAGTATTTTTTGTTTCATTGAAGACTTTACCAGCGCTGAGGGCAGCATTGCAAAAAGGCGAAGTTATTATTGAAGGAATCGGCTCCACAGCTCCACAGCATCCCCCACTTCCTGACATGTCTCAGCCTCCCACACAGTGGGATACAAATGCGCAACGAACAAATAATGAAAATTCTTGCACGTTACAGGTATATTTTGTTGTTTCTTTTCATTTTTCATTGGTTTTTTTTTCCTTATTTCCGATCACAACAGTTGTAAATATGTTTACGTTAAATGGTGTCTATAAGTCAAATTTAAATATCATGTTCGCAATAACGTTTATTTCTTTACATTTATTACAAAAAAGATTTATCTCTCAATTGTTTGCTGCGGTTTGAACTTGACGAATGATAAGTTCGTTGAAGAGGTCTTCGAGTGTTGCCCCGCCATCGTCACTGATTAGCAGCAGCAGCACAGGAAGTTATACGAGAACTGAAGGAAGTGATGAATTTTCAATAGAAGAATCCTCTAGTGAAGTTGAGGTTCGTACATTACCTGCGAGCCAAACACGGTATAAACTTTTAAATGGGGATGTCATTGCTCGGTGAGTTCTTCGTTTTTGAAATCCTACTTTTGTGGTGTGATGTATAAGATTTAATATCTGTTCCTCCTCACATCAATTTGTTTATCAATCTCATGTATGGGTGTATATAAAAATTTTTTTCATACTGGCAGCTCAATTTAGGAAAATTCAACGGGCAATGCCTGATGGAGGTGTTCCTCAAGATGAAGTGGTCACGCTGATTTCTCAGGCAGCGGAGTTTAGATTACGGATAATGCTTGCCAAATTAGCTGTTGTTGCGGAACACCGTTTGGAGCCTCTTCGGAATCATCCGTATTATCGCGTATGCTAATTTCCTACTTACCTTACTTTACTGGCAAGCATTGTTTGTTATCATTCATCTATTTTTTTTTTCGAGTACTGTTTGATTTTCTAGACAATTGATGATACTCGCCGACAGCTTCGTTTCGTGGAAGAATTGGAACGTTTAGAATATGAAAGAAGAGAAAATCGTGAAAAAGAAGCATTAATTCGACTTAGTAAAACTAAAGGAAAGGACAAAGATACTCTAGTCGAGAAAGCAAAACAAGTTGGTTACATATTCCATCGTTTTAAATGATTAACTAAAATTTTCATATTTCTGTTTCCACACGTTAAAAAACATATCACTTAAACCGTTCACCCTTATTTACTGTAAGGTATCCAGTTTGTTTATTCGGGTTTTCTATGAAATTATTTTTCAAGTTGCAAAGAGCTGATCAGGAAGCTGCTCGAAATCGTGATGCCAATGCTGCCGCAATAGCAGCTTTGGGTGGAGGGAAGATAAGCAAGAAACTTTGGTCCGAAACGAGTAATCCATTCGATCAACCGGCAACTGCTGGAGTTTCACTTCAGGTATGTATATCTAATAGGAAATGATATTTTTTTGGATAGTTTTCCCGTAATCCAGTTCTCGTTAATAATTTTTACCAAAGAACTTCGTTTTCATTTTTATATTTTCTGTGCAGGTCCATCGTCCCCGCACCAAACGAGTTACTATGCGAGATCTACAGCTGGTGATTGCTCAAGATCCGGTCTCTCGGACCTCGCAACTGCGACACCGTTTAGCTTTATTCAATTATACGGCTGATACTGTTTCGGCATAAATTGAGTGCTGACATAATTTGAACTAATGGAAATCTAGTTTCGAATCAGATTTTTCTTGCCGGATGTAATCCCTGTTCCCTTTTTTTTTCACCTATATTGTACACAGACACACCCATGTTTCTTTTTTATTTGGACGCTTCTTATTTATTCGATAACGATCTTTTAGTCATTTTGCAGTTTTCTGGGTGATGAAATTATAATGTGGGTCTTCGATTTATACTCAACGACTTTCCGGTTGCTATAAATTGTGCATAATTATAGGTTTGTACCTACCTCAAGAGTCATCTTTTTTTTTGCTTTTTTCTTTGTTCCTGTATATATTAGTAGTAAGAAATTATTTGCTACTTCAGTGTTTTTTCGCATAATAGGAGAAAATATCTGGTATAGAGTTTTGCAAACTGGTATTAGTATAAGATGTTTTATCGCATTACACATAGTACAGAAAAGGTTTTGGTTGTGCGTGGAAATGAAAAAGGTCCATGTAGGATACAAGATCATCAAATTTGGTAATTGGTCAGACGATTGAAAATCAGCGTTATTTTTCTGTTTATGGACAGTTCGGTTTATGCTGACACCTTAATTTTGGAATCTTTTGAATTTTTGATGCAGTCTGAAATAAACATCCTTATCAAATAATGTTGGGAAACAAAGCGTTTCTGTTGAAAATTTCTTGAGGTTAACAAAGAAAAACATTTTCTCAAATATTTAGTGATGAAGAATGCAGAACTGTGAATCAGGCGACTAAACGATGTAACTAAAAAAAAAGAAAATAAACGAGAGAATGAATCAGTGAAAGAATAAATAGGAAGAATTCATTGTGGTGAGTTAATAACTAGAGGTGAAACATCTGGGGTACGAGAGAAGTATTCGTAAAACTATATTTAAGCAATAAATGTTATATCAAAAATAAGTTGAGGAAACTATACCCTTGGTGTTACAGAAGATATGTAGTGATACTCCGAAGTCCCGGTATTTACAGAAATGTTCCTACGCACCGATTTTTGCGCTGGTTGCTGGAACCACTTTTTCGCGATGACTGAGTACAGTGAGACAAGGGTTGGTTGTTTAGGATTAGATGAATGCAGATTTCATCTGAAAGATGAAATAAGAAGGCTGCAGTTATAGATAAAACACAAACTGGGATTATTGGAAGGAAACAAATAAGGAGGAAGAAGACAAAATGCTCTCAGTGGTTTGGTATTTTACTTTTTTTACTAAGATCAAAATATTAAGAGATGAAAGGAGTAGCTTAAACTATACATACAGCCAAATTGGATGTTATGACGGAAAATTGTAAGGTATAAGCCAAGAAGCACGGATAAAACGGAGTTCTGGATAATCATTGCAGGAAATTCTGAACTGCGCATGCATGGCGAATAGCGAGTATCCTGATATAAAGGAGATTCCAACATATTTGTGAAATTATTCGCAGAATGGGAATAGCAATTAACACTTAGTTACAAATGAACTTAAGCATGTTAAGTTTGTTGCTATTTAAAAACACCAAAATTTAACTATTTGACTTCTTAGCATTTAGCACACTTTCTTGTGGTAGAAAAACTTACATGCCAACTGTGATAATATTTCACATCATGATGATTTCTGAACATCCAATTATTAATCATTTTTTAAATAATTTTCAACAACATTTTGACCGCTGAATTTTTGCAGAGCAGATCTTATACTGGAATTATTTTTTGAAATAGTGACGAATAATTGAAACATGTTCGCATAGTCAATAATTTAATGTTTACTGGTAATTTTGACTAATATTTGTATTGATTTTGGTTTTAATTTACTATTTTATATTGCATTTTAATGTTTTAACGAAAAAATGAATTAACATATTTGAACTTAGCGTTGGATTCCAAGACAATACATTCCGACGTTTAATTTGGCTGTTCTTATCAACTTGTTCCTACTTGATTTTGTTTTTTTGCTTTAACATATCTCACTGAAATCGCATTAAATTCCCAGTGACTTAATTTTAAATGTATGACAAATATTTGTCAGGGAATAAATTAATGGAAGTAAGAAATTTTAGCTAATGAATAAACAAAATAAAACTATATGTAACGATTGGACAAAAATAAATCCAAAATTTTTTTAAAAACCATCTAATGAACGCAGAGATTTTTCAAAATCAGTAAACTGAAATTATATGTGGTACAACTCGGATAAACAGATGGGAAATGCACCGCTTGTCGCATTATTTCCATAATGAACATTATAAGTAAGCTGATTAATACAATCATTGTGGAACTGCCATATAACGATAACTCCTTTTAACGAATGTTAAATTTTATGACAAGAACATAGAAATGGACAGTACACCATTTGTGTCACTATTACAACTCCGGTCAAATATCCTATCACAGCTATCATTGTATAACCAGTGATTGTCTTTAAATGCTTTCTCTTATTTATAAACCGTTGACGATGTTTAAAATAATGGAATCAAAAAAGCTTCATGTCATAAAAAATTTTGTATATCTAGTAAACTACAGAAAATTATGATCTAATTGTCGAGCTAGTATTGAGTACACCGAAACTAGTATCGAAAATTATGATCTAATTTATATTTTGATTTATCGCCCTTTTTTTTTTAGAATCAAAATTAGACGACATTTTAAGATGTACCATATGGAACTGATCGTAATTTTCATATTTTTATTCGCGAACAACGTTTGTACATAAAAAAAAAAAAAAATGTAACGAAGGAAGTGATGGAACGAGTGATTGTCCGGGCTCAAAATTCGTTTTCTAGAAGTTCTTTTTTTTAAGAATAACAACAGATCAAATTAGAAAAATATCTCTCTCCTCATTAGAACCATTGTTTAAATGGACCACTTTATCCCTTAATGACCAAGCGCTGACAATTTACAATTTACGATAACAAGCTGCAGAAGACATGTCAGAGAAATTAATATTCAAAACGTAAAATACTGCTATCTAAAAAAAAAGCTGCTATCTAAATCAAATTTCAGTGATGGGTCGGTTAGCAGGGGACTTAGCAAACCAATTCTGTCCTTCCGAATCAGCAATCAACTAGCAAATCCACCCTGACACATCAAGTTGTGTGTTATACACCGATCACAAATAAACAAAGTTTACTTTTACTAAGTTCGAACAACTAGTATTGCTTTCCATTGAAAGCTTGATTTATCACAATTCCAAATTTGCTGAAATTCATAAATTCACAACTTTGGTGAAATTAGTTCCATGAAGAACTAAAAAAAATACCGATATAGTGGTATTTCTTAGTCTCGTAGTTTCTCGTAGTTGAGTTGCATGAGTCGTACCATTACATTGAGATTGCTTAGCAAATCTAGGATTACATTTTATTGGAAATATTCCTCATCAATATAAAACAGCCTGTACTAAAATTTTCCAAATCAATAATGACATATTTCTAATTGAACACAACATACTCACCAAATTTTAATAACACAGCAGCTTGGGAAATTGATTAAAGACCAATGCGAAGTTTATTTCGTGTAATTATTCCAAAAATAATAAAATAGTGCGATTAGAAAATGATCCCACTAGTCCGGGTTTTATTTAGAAAGAAACATGCTAGAGAACTTCCATGTATCGTGAAAACCAACTGATATCATGACTTTTCATCCTGTAATGGAAAAAAACGAAGACGTGATTCCCGCTTTTGTTGTGCCAAAACTTCTCTACTCTTAATTTGAATCAAATATAATTGCAAAACGCATAGTTTAATGTAAATTTAATGTAAAACGTGTAGTTTAGTGTTAAAAGGCACTTGAGCTGGAGATTCTCGTAACAGCCTTAGTGCGACTGTTCTTCTGGGATGAGTCACAACATTACGAACTTCTTGAAGTCGTTTTTCTTTCCATTACACTTATCGACACAATTGATATTAACTCTTCGTTACCTTTATTTTGTTAATTTAACCGTTAATGTTGAATTTAGTTTAGACAATGCACAAAAATTTTAGTTCTGACAAATATAAGAAAAAAGACCTCCAGTACGCATTATTTCTCGTTAACGTTATAGATGAGTGGTACAGCAAAATCATTGTTATGGAAGTGATTTCATCGATAAAATTGAAGTTTACCTTCCAGGTACGGACTCCCTTGAATTCTTAGGTGCTATGAGAGGTGATGAAGCGTTAGGCTTATAGTTGTTGACTGCTGTGTGATGGTGATGAAGCGTTCAGCTCGGTGCGTTGGAGTGAAGCTTCAACCGTCCTGTTTCCGAATTCATCTTAATGGCTGATTCATCTTTTTTATATTAACATTGGTAGGTATATACAACAAAGCATTTGGGTGCGATCCTAGAATCTTATTAGTGAATCTTTAGTGAATGAGATTGCACTTTTACAGATATACGGAGAAAGAATTACATATTGACAATATCAGCTTAATCATTACAATAAGTGTTTTGTCTACTACCATAAATACGATGATTTAGATCATGAGATAATGAGGGAGGAAGATTTACAAAATATAATGAGCTTTGTGCATTACTGTATACATTACTGCATTACTCTTTGTGCATTACTGATAATTTGGACTATGAGAAAAATTCAAACATTACCATTCATTGCAAACTACGAAATTATAATCAATACATCAGAAAGCTATATAAATCTTTCAATTAAAATATCGAAAGAAAAGTTCACTTCGGTTTTTTCCGATAGATAAATCGCTGCTTGAATAGGATTTGAATAGTCGAAATGAAGAAAGTAGCTGAGATTTTCTTTGTAATTCTAGGTTCAACTAAATTTGCACATCTCCCTGGTGTAACGATATTCAGTTTCTGAGGAGTCAGCGGTGCATTTTAATTAAATGGCCAGGGAAGTGCTGCAAAAATACTAAACCAGAAGAAAGGTGGGCAGTCCAAGTTTAAAAAAAAAAATCAGTTTGACGTTTCTGTAAACATGATTCTGTTTGTAACTGATACTTTAAAAGATTGCTGAAGATCTTTTAAAATATTTTATAGTAGGTGTAAGAGTGCGCTTTTCAGTGTGTCTTCTGAAATTTGGCTGAAACAAGCTAGAAAATACGATAACATTATTCTGACAGAAATCACAAGTTTGAATAGATGCATTGCTTACCACATTTATGGCAGAAGTGGTTTCATCAAAAAATTTTTATCAAAAATATCCCAATAATATTTCAAAAATATTCTATAATAATGAGTGATAGGTGCGGTTGCTGGATGTGTAAGTTCAACTGTTTCCATTGGTAGTAGCTGCTACACTCAATGTGTGACAGTTTCCGCTCCATCATTTTTTGCAATTTGTCCCTCTAAGGGCAAAAATATGTATTAACAATGAGGAATCTCATCAGATAAAGAAAAGATAGTTTCAAACGTTAAGTATTATTTTACACTTCAAATTCTTACCTGCATCTAAGATAATAGGAAAGTAGCTAATTTAAGAGTAAGGAAAATTCTTACAGAATTCTTTTAACAGTGACATGCAAAAAATCAAATTTGAAATCTAAAACTAAATATATCATAATTGATTTGCTTTATTTTGCTATGCAATTTAATAAGAAAAGCAGCTTTAATTGATTCCATTTTAATACTGTAAACTTCAATTAAATAGTTAAACCAATTATATAATGTCACTATTATTTAATCCCTTTTCTGTATTTTACTTAACCATTCAATTTCCACTCATATTTCATTTGAATATAAATTACATTCTAATGCTGCAACAATTTAATCAATATGTTAATAGCCTTAATGATAAAAGGTACAAAGAAGAGAGCTGCTCGTACGATCAATACTACCTTTTTTCACATTAAACTTTTTGCTTTCTTTAGAATTTCCCTGAAAAATCGAATTAACCGCTCTTTTTTATCTTCCAAAATTCTGACATCAGTTTTCCGTTTCATTATTTTCCTCGAAAACTTTGACAGTTAAAAGAGTAATTTAATTTTTTAAAAAGATAATACAGAAGTTCAAAAGTCAAAAAATGTTATTAAATCAGACAGTTCGCTACCTTTTGATCATTTTTTTCTTTATTATTCATGAAAAGACTAATTACAACTGATACAATTAATTTATTAAATAAATGTTAGTGACAAAAATTGAAATCATTGCAGCAAGAAGTTATGAAAACTTTAGGCAGTAAAAGTGCAATGTTTTTTAAACCATACTCTATAGAAATTCAATATATTTCATAGATCAAAAAAAGCAAGGCCGTGTTAAAAAAATTACTTCCTACTTATTGCTATTGCTTTAAGAATGTTTTTTAAGAGTTTTGGGTGTATGGATTGTCATTTTGTTGGGAGTGTTTTGGTGATATCTGTTCAAGGTTCCTCGTAATAATCAGTATCATATCAGATTGTAAGATGTAATCATTGAACGCGTTGCCAGATTTTCCGTGTTTTGCTGCACGGTTTTGAAGTATAATGCCGTTTTGGTATTCTTATTATCACAGAAAATCTAAGCTCTGATTAAAAGTTCTCGGGTACAATAAAGCTAAGAATGAAGAATCTATTATTTGTGGCTTCCATAGCAATCACATTTCGTTTATTGTATATGATTGGAAGGCGATCTTGGATGCGAATAAATCGGTGTGAAATGACTTACATGTATCGAATTATGAGTTTTATGGTATACATTTTTCAGATTTTCAACATTACCCACTGTTTAATTTGTAGATGGTTTGCTGATTTAGAAATACTTCTAATATGTTAACATTATAGCGCATTGATATTGATCTTACAAAGTTGAACCATGATCAAACCAGAGGTATTAAATATCCGTTTTCGAATGATTTCAGTGGCTATTCGACGATTTTATATGGGGAAGGAGAATATGCTCGCAATCGCATGTATGATTTACTGGTTGAAAATTCCAATTCATTTATTAAAAAAAAATGCTCGAAAATAGCAGTATGTTTGATTTATTTTAACATAAAGACATATTTGATTTAACTTTATTTTATTGCAGGGGAACCGGACAAGTTAAAGGATTTCCCATTATTTTTGTTCCTGGTAGTGCAGGTTCTTCCAAACAAGTCCGTTCTCTAGGGTCGGTACTCCAAAATAAGACCGAAAGTAGGAATTTACCGTTCACATTCGATGTCTTTGCTATTGATTTCAATGAGGTTCGTTCCAGCTGACTTCTGCTTTCAAGACATTTTGCTTGTGGGTCTTATAAAGTAACAATGTAACGTCATGTAGAAAGACTGAAGAAAGAGGACTTTATTTTTATGTTAGAATTTGCTTCTGTTTATTTGAAATTTAGTCGAAGATTTTTTCATGGATGTTTTATATTTTCAGGAATTGTCAAGCCTATCAGGCATGTATTTCGGACGGCAAATAAAATATCTTGAGTTAGCGGTGAGACATATTTGGAGCATGTATTCACCCCCACCTTATGGTATCATATTTGTTGGTCATTCAATGGGTGGTATTGTTATACGGTCTCTGTTGCATAGCATTCATTTCGACTCTAGCCAGATTGCATTTATTGTAACTTTGGGCACACCACACAAAAATCCACGTATGTTTACAAGTAATTATATTTTTACTAAAAAAAGTTAATAACTGATTTAGTTCATTTTGTTGCATTTTCATTTGCATCGTTTTCTTGGCTTACATTCCATATCTTTTAAGCATTGGTCTTTGACTGGTATTTGGAAGATGTCTATAACCGAATGCGTGACAATTGGAGAGAGCATGAAAAAGAATTGGCCAATCTTTTGGTCTTATCAGTTTCGGGTGGTTTAAAAGATCATCTTGTGCCGGAATATCTTACTCTTGATAATGGTATTCATCATATTTCGACTACCGCTATTGATGGCATTGAACTAGAGGCCGATCATCTTTGTATTGTCTGGTGTAACCAGTTGGTTAGGTTCCTTAATCACATTTCATTTAAATACTATAATTTATCAATTAGGTAATTATCCTGCTCTGTAATATTTAGAGCACATCATGTTTTTATCGATTTTGTAAAGAAAATAAATTAAATTTAGTAATACGTCCTAATTAGACTAAATTTCAAAACTTTCTGAACTGTTGTTCAGGTATATCTCGCGTCTAATGATTGAATATGCTTATGACCCAGAGTCGTTTCGAAAACATGCGCACAACATTGTAAAACAACTTTTTCATGCTAATGGGCTTCTCAAGGAGCTATTGCATATGAGAATCAATGCAAGTAACGAGATTGTCGTCAGGAATGAATCGATTTTTGTGAGTATAATAAATATTTATTTGCTTAATCATGGATACTGTATTGTTTGTAAAATAATTATTTTCGTCTTCCATTCCTGGTTTCATCTATTCACTAATTCGCTTTCATTAAATCCACTGATGTGCGATGCACATTGCTTGTCATTTTTACGGTTTTTGGCTTGCGATCAGCCTTTAACCAATCATCGTTTTATTTTCAAATGTATTCTTACTGGGATTCTGTGAATCTTAATAATCATAACTATATTTATGAACTTATGGCCTTAGATAAAGAATAATGGCGATAATCTGAAGGAATTTGTCCTCTCATTTCCAAAGAACAGCTGGTTGTTCATTGAAAGAAATATTGGGAGCTCACTGTGGACATCATCTGGCGAACCCATTTATTCTTTGAACCGTTTTCGACAGACGTTTTACACACTCGTTCATGCAAATGTCACGGAACAAATTTTGGTGCATCTGAAGCCTCAAAAGTTTTTCAAAACCGTTGCACTTCGAGAGGATCCGGCAAAGTTAAGTTCTTTATGAAGTCAAATTTTTAGGCACTTGTTTGAGCATCGAATGTTTTAATCGGGAGATACTTCGGAATTTTTATGGCTTTAATAAATAAAACTTTTCCGTTTTTCGTATTTTTCACACGATTTTGGATACTTGTGTAAAAATTTGGCTCAGAAATTGTAATAAACGTGTGATTCTTCCGGTATCTCCTCTGAAGACGCATTTTATTAGATTCAGTTTTAAGTTAGACTTAAAATAGATTAAAATTTGTTTTAGGTTGTATATATTGGATTATTCTCGCTATTGAAAGGTTGCTTCACATTTCTGTGGGAAGCCGACTTTGAAGGTCGTGAATCTGTTGTATTATTACCAGTTTATTTCGGAACTCCAGTTGCTGCTGTTGTCATATCACTTAAATTAGAATCATGCGAGCATGCAAATGGTTAATTTTTCATTCTTCCTGAAAATGTAAAAGAAACAGTTGCATATTATTATTTACCTACCAACAAAAATTCAAAAGATGTTTTCTACTTTAGTTTAGAAACATTATTGCTTAATTCTTAAATATGGATAACAATTGATGAGTGAGTCAGGAAGTTAACCTCATTGTTCTCTTCATTATTGAGGATTTTTGTGATTTATTGCACAACCTTATTGTGAAAGGTTTGGGATTAAGCTTGGGTCTTTTTGTTGTTTACAAACAAATCATTTGGAATAAGGTTTTACTGAAAACGGAATAGCTTCGTACAATACAACTAACAGAGAATAGTGGTAGTGGATTGCACTGCGCAGTAATTTGTTGAATTGACTTCGATCGAACTGAATTCTAAAGAATGAATTCTCTTCTGCTTTTTTTCTTGTAGAAGGCTTCATATATAGTAGAAGTTTGTTTGCCACAATCCATTGACCTCACAATGATCCTACACATCCAATTAACCATAGATGATTTATGTTATATTTTTTGTATGTCTGCATCATTTATAGTGTGATGATAACCTCACATGATTAACTTATATTAGAAGATTATTCACAGTACCGATTGACCTAACTATGCATAAACAACTAAGCAAAAATAATCTTCATACTACCATTATCCTGTACTTGTAAATTCACTTTAATTAGTCTTAGATATTTCTACAATATAAAACACTTAGTCATTTTGACAATTTTAAATGTTTCATTTCGGTTTCACGACAAACTAATTTTTTTTTGTGATTCATGTAGTTCCGATAAAATTCAGCTGAAATTTAATTCAGCGGAACGGTTACAAAACTTGTTGTGAATATGCAGTTTTTAATAGAGTGGTTCGCGAAAGTTGAGTTTCGAGGTCGGAATTTACGACGTATAAGCAGTCTTCGTTCCAGTAAAGAACTTCAAATAGTTGGACATTTACTTAACAAGGAAGATACAAAAGCGGAAATATTTTTCATATTAAATCAACGCTGTCGTTTCCATGCATGCCTTGATATCAGTCTGTTGGATACTCTGATCGTGGTATGTTATGTATTCATTCTTTCAAGAGTCAAAAATCATGTGAAGTTTTTCTTGGTTATTTGGGTGTTCAGTCTCGAATTTTTTTATGCTGATATAAACTATTTGAAAGTTAGGTGGGAAAGCATTACTGTTGAAGTTAAAATTAGGAAGTTTTCGTTTTTTCATTATTGTCATTTTATAAGTTTAAGATGCTTCGAATGTATGGATCCATTGTCCCCTATATGTTAAGTATATACATCCTCAGTGCACTATCGATTTGCACTTTAACTGGTATGTCATTTTAAGTTATATTATATTGTCTTGATCAAATGAGAGTTTCAGTATTGAAAGTTTTCTTGTACAGAATACTGCTGAAAAGAAAAGCTGTTCGTATTATTATTTTCAGAGAAGTATTATTCGAATATCCGAGGTTTCTATATATTATGTCTTACTTTGACATGTCACATGTTCATTATTTACTGGAATGATTTGTGAGCTTTTCTTTTTCTTTTTTAACAGTGGAATATTATTAGAGGTCGTGATTTACTGTTTACTATTTTAATGTCAATAAGAATTTTTGCTGAAGGACGTAAAGGGGTCTTTTACTCATTAAACGTTTGTAATTTCTGTAATATTTACAGGGTTGATTGGTTTACCTTATTGATTTCATCTTTTCTGATTTCATATTTTACTTATATCCTTCAGAAACTAGCGGGATTATTTTTTCGGTTAATGAAGGGCAGACATTCAAAAAGGTGATTGATTCATCTTTTAATGAAGTTATTAATTTCAGTAAGAGACATTTAGTGAATGTGATCCGATGTGTGCGTTTATTTATTTATTTAATTATTTATTTATTTGTATTTAGGTGCGCATATATGCGTATAAATAGCTGTAACAAATGATCAGTTGGTTAAAATTAGACCGTTGATTGATGTTGTTAAATAGATGATTAGGTTCATGTAGCTGTATAGAATTTTCAAAATGTTCTCTTGTTTTTGACAAATGAATTTAAGTGAATTCTCAGTGGCAGTATCTTTTTTCGTCTTATTTTCGCTTCTTCGATAGGTTACTGTAACGAATTTTTGCTTCACTAGGTTGCTATTGATTGAGTCGTTACAACTTGCATTAGTCAGCGAAAGGTGGCTTTTGATTTTTATGAAGGATAGAGTTTTTCTAGATTTTTGTAGAGTAGTTCGTCTTTCGTAAAAAGTTGCAAAATTCCAGATTGGTGGAGTCGACATGTTCTGACTTTTGTGAACTGATGGTTATTGCAATATCTGTATTTATAAATTATTCATACAATGGTTTTTTCGCGCTTCTCATAATTGTTATTTCCAGTTTATTGGTAAATTACATATTTTATAACTGAAATGCAGTGCAATCATGATCTCATAGTATCGCTCCTTTCAGGAGTGTTGTTAGTGAAAGAGGGTGTCGTGCAAAGGTACAATTCGATTCTCGCATTTTAAATATCTTCGATTTTCAATGTTGACTAGAAATTTTCGTTTGAATGTTATTCTATGCTTCTTTTTCAGCAGCTTCTGCAAACAGCGATTCTTTCAAAGACTGTTAGTGTTTCTGTTTTTTCGCCGCCATTTCTCTTGGTTGTTCTTCATTTTTATGCTGTTTTGGTTTATACACCATTTGGCATTTGTTCGATTTGGAACATAATTAGATATGGTTTATTTGCTGTTTATGAAGATCCAGCTCGTGTCCCGGCATACTGGATGGTTTTTTTGAAGCTTATTCGACTTTTGGTGGGCAAAATTCATTTCTTAAGAGCAGTATGTTTTGCTTTTCTAATTTAATTTCCAGAAAAAAATACTATCTATATTCTTAATTTTGAACCCTCTTTGCTATGTATAATGTAGTTGAAATAGTGACGTCCATTTGCATTGAGTTTTTATCTTTTTATTCCAAAAAATCTGTGGAGATTTATAGAATTATGATAAATCATTAGTGAGTTTTCCTGAATTCCTTGAGATGTTTTTGGTTTTTCTTAACTAAAACAATTTCTTTTGTGCAGCCCTTAACTGCTGTTATGTCAGAAAAGTCGAAAATCTTGGAAATCCTCAGCATTATAGTAGTTTGTTTCCTCAGGTTTAAGAAATTATTTAGCCCGTCTTTCGCCTACAGATTCATCTTAGTATCATGATTGGTATTGTGGATTTTTGAGATTCTAATTTTAGTATTACTGATGGTGTATTATTTCTAATAATTGAATGATGCCTTGAGTCTAGTTTAATTTATAAAACTGTTCACCTTTAATGTTTGTTCATGCTTGCAGCACTATATTTCTGTAGCTGTGTTGATATACACTGCCCGCATCCAATCTTCTATGTGTATTGCGCAGCTGGGATTTTCCTTCATTGCAGTGATTGGACTTGGTTGGTTTGTAAATCAAAGCAAATTGGAATCAAAAAAAGAGCATTGTTTGGTACATTGTTTTTGTGCAGTGTTTAGATCCTGATTTTTCAAATTATCCATTTATCCAGAATATTAGGATTCATTAATTCAGAAAGTTGGAACTCTGTTTTTTCTTACACATTTTTTACATGGGTTATATAGAAATTCTAGAATTTGACGCTAAAAAGTCATGAGGGTTACTGCAGATTGTATCTTGGATAATATCTGGCTTTCACAAAATATTAGCATAAAGACGAGTGAATGCCAGCTAATTTACTTGTCATCCGCATCCATCCAATATTTGTCTTGCACCATACGGGCTTCCCTGACTGCTCATTGACTGTGGTAAATTTTTCCGTGCGATAGTGATTTAAAATATTGCTGGTTTGATTTTCATTGTTTATTTACTCAATATTTTTATGTTTAATTACCCGCATACTTTAGCGGAAATCATGTAAATGTCAAGAGTTATGTTTTTGATCCCATTTTTGACCCGCAGATGTTTTTGATCCAGAATTTGGAATCTTCAAATGCTATTAAACATATTAACAAAACCGCCATGGCTTGCATCTTGTCTGATCATTGTTTTCGACCGAAATTTTATCTGAAAGACATACGACCGCGTCAGCAAAACCCATTTCATGATATCTAAGCAAACACTTACGAAAAGCAGTACCACTCAGAAAAAAGTGGGATTCAACTTTCCAAATCGATCAGAATTCAGACGACAGACGTGGGAAGTTATGTCTCCCTAAACACATCATAAGTCTACAGCCATTTGGAGAATATTCTAGTTATCCCAAAGGCCCTTCTTGGATTTGATCCCAAATATCAATCCCGTGTTCCATATATTCGATTTGTCTTGGTGCAAACTCGCAACATCGGTGTACAAATTATGGTAAATAAAATAAAGGAAAAAAAAAAAGTAAGATAGAACGACAAATTAGTTCCAAATCTGACTTAAATGGTCCCATCACTAACATTTACAAAGTCATTCGAACATTACTTAATGGGAGCTAAAAAAATGATGCAGAAGTACTGGGTTGATTGCATTCAAGTTTCATGGAGAACGATAACCGTATGATTCACAGAACGACGATTTATTGTAAACAACAAAGATCCTTTTCAGTAAGTATGTGAAAACCGGACAATCATATATTTCTGTACAAGTAAACATGTCAATTAATCAGTTGTGGACAGGTAAGAACTTGGACTTAATATCTAAAACTTTGTCAAGAACTTTTTCCCTTGCCTTTCATTTCAAATATTTAATGGCAGTTACTTAAAAATTACAATGCATAGAAGCTCACTGATTTACTTGTTTCTAACTATACGTAATGAAATTTCCCTAGCCAAACAGACCGCTTTAAGGAATTAGCATAAAAGGAGGTGACTTCTGTAATGTGGAAAATATGTATATCTTTACTCATGAAACTGGCTAATCACTCACTACAGCAATTTCTCCGACTCCAAAGACGTTGCTACATTCTGCCTGATCAAAAAATACCGGGTCTGACTGACCAGTTCTCGATCACCGCATTACGAAGCAAACGATGAATGATAAATGCCCTATTTGAAAAACCTATGTACAATAAAGCTTTCACAAAAAACACCTTTTCGAAAATTGGTGATGAAAAAATTGTGGAAAATCCAGGAAATTAATTTCCGTACAAACTATGTAAAAAGCACCGCGCAACTTCACAGAAGAGCTAGAACTTTAAATTACTTGAAGACGGGCAGGAAAGAGTGTATAAAACACGTAAAAAACAAGATTATTTCCCTATGATTACATTTATGTGAAAGTTTTTAAGAATCAACTACAGCAAAGACGGCAAGAAGGATTCCTAGAGTCGGCCCTTTTCTCACGTCCACAACGTGCACATACCGGACCACCGCTTTCATTCTGAACATCAGTTTCAATCTAAAAAAGTAATACAAATTTCGCAATAAAAATAAAAGCAGATATCGTTAAAAACATTGGAAGTTATATGCTTAATTCACAGATGGCCGACAAAGTCAAATCTCATGTTCCGTTGTCTCGAGAACGATTAATGAGAAAACATCACATATCAAATAAAACTCACCGGTACAAACAAATTGAATGATCCTAGAGATGAAAAATTTTGTAAAGAATCTACTGGTGACGGCGGTCGAACTGTTGTGTTTACTCGCAACTCACGTTTCAGTAAATCTAGTTGTAATAGTGCCTATAAAAAGTAAAGTTTATTTACCAAAATGAATCATTTCCACCTCTTGCCTTCATGAAGCAAAAAGAACATTTTCCAATAAATAATAAGACCAAGACTAATTTGCAAATGAACGCATAAATTTTAAAATCATTGCAACAACAACCTGGTCCCGTTCATATATCGCTTTTGACTTATCAACCTCCGCCTGTTCTGCAACACAACGATAATACTCAGCATCCTTTTTCCATGCTTCGCAAGCTTGACGTGCTTGTTTCAAACCTTCTTCCCATGCAGTCAATTTTTGATGATGCGCAACGAGCTCCTCGCTTTTCCTCTTCAATTCTTTTTCTAACTCCTCCTTGCTCATCTCTTGCTGTGGCATGGATAAGTCCTTTTTTAAAAGATCTAAAAAGATACACCGATTTGTGCTCTCTGACATAGTCTTTATTAACGCATATTATTGATCCACATGACCAAAGAAGAAATCGAGAGAAGAAACATTTATACAGTCTTTACTGAGAAGTAATGGAAATATCGTTAAAAACCTTTAAACAGCATATAAACGACTTCATATTCTACTTTTTTTCAAAATAAAAGCCTCTTACAGTTGATAAGACAAATAGAAATCAAAGCTTGTCCTTGTTCCTATGCTAGAATAGAACAGTTCTAAAATTACTAACAAGTTGATATAACATAAAAAAAGTCACCACATGCATGAATATGGTCATGGATATATCTAATATGCACAAAACAGATAGCATAAAAAACGAAACATACCTGAACCTAGCGATCCTGGTAATCCCATTAAACCCTTCAGCTGTGGAGCAACTGAAGGCAAATCGATAGTCCGTTTATTTTGTTGAAACAGTGAATCACCAAGGGACGCTAATGGTGAAGAGCCAAATGGAGAATTCGAGTTGGGGATTTGCATTGGTGACGAAGAAGACGTCATAGCTAAAAATAAAAAACTCCCGGTTATGCCCTACTTCCGAAACCTTAGTTTTTAGTAACATAAAGTGGCTAATAATATGCCTTCTGTATATACTATAAAATAATCGATCCGCCTGACTCTAATTTAACCCTGAATCCTTTTTTTCCGACTCTATTTTCATTAACCAAAAACTCAAGCACAAAAAAACAATGCTGCAGGTAGCTAATGTGAAGTGGGTAAGATCATCTTTCTAACCAACAAATAAAATAATTTTCAATAAGTCTGAACTGAATGAATATGCAAATTTACGGCACTTTTCTGATGTTTAGATTATTTGATATCATGAACAGCGTAAGCTAAATATGTAATAGCTGTTACGGGGATGCTGGCACAATAATTATAGGCATGATCAATAGTGATACCACTACATTTCCAAGATTTCTGATCAAACAATACTCTGCAAAAAAAGTGAAGCTTACGCGGATTAGTGAAAAAATCAGACAAGAACTTGTGTTCCTTTTGTTCGGAAATAGGAGAGAGTGCACTGCCTGGTAGTTCATCCAGAGAAAGTTCATCAATTGCTGCGGGCAGCACACGCATTGGTGCATCCGCAGTGGATCGAGCAATAGCATTCAATGATGAAAAAGTGGGTAACGATGATACTAAAGCTTCGTTAGCACTTGTTACTGAATATCCTTAAAAAATTCCCATCATCCAAATAATCTAACAATCGTTTACAACGTTAACTGCAATTCAAAAACCTACAGTGAACTACAACAGAAAACTGGACTAGTGCAGTTAGGAAGCGTACCAGTTCACAACCAACAACAAAAAATTTACCTAAATCTAATTGTCCCATATTTAAAGAAGAAGTTCGTATGCGACCAATGGCACTATCTGCTATGCGCTGCGGCTAAAAAAACGTACAGTAAAAAGACTAAATTTGGTTCAAATGGATCAGATCAATGAAACACGACAGATGTGAACTAACAAATACATTAGAAATACGACCGAAATTTGAACACGTTCAAATCCTGGAGCTTTTGGATAACTGCTTTGAAGCCCTTCGTCGCCACTAGTTGATGAAACACCCCTTCCTGGTGCTTGCCTCTGCTTCAGAACAGCCTAAAATCTCATTTAATTTCTTATTAAGCTTATCAAAATGGGAAAAATATATTCAGCAGAACTTTCTTACTGAATAAGTGGGTGTTGCGACTGATGTTGCTGCTTGTATTACATGATTCTCTGAAATACAGATGGATGCAATTAAAAGCTCTCCGTAGAAAATGGGAAAAACTGAAAAATCCACTTAAGAGCGAGAAATAATCTAACAGTACCTGGTCGAGCCGTAGGAGAAGCTGCAGGTTCTGCGTTTCCTGAACTGGTAGAACTGCTGCTCTGTTTTGGCGGTACAGATACATCTGGATTGTTACTTGGTCGATAATACGGGGCACGCTGAACATGTAACTCCGAGTCGTGGTGTGCAAATGCGCAAAACACAGCACGAGGACAATAACCGTGGTCAAGCATGTCGTTACATTTAGTTGACTTATATATTTCAGGATGAAATTGTTGTTCGGTCCTTGTGTGACAGTACCCACAATCGTCGCCATTCTCACACTGTTCCGGTTCTAACCATTCGTCTGCTGATTTCGCTGTTGGACATGGAGTAGACCTCAAGAAAATTTGAGGTAAGCAAGATAGAAATAACATAGCAATCAGGCACAGTATGAAGCCCTAG
Source organism: Mansonella perstans (assembly GCA_037074765.1). Taxonomy (NCBI): domain Eukaryota; kingdom Metazoa; phylum Nematoda; class Chromadorea; order Rhabditida; family Onchocercidae; genus Mansonella; species Mansonella perstans. The sequence continues at coordinate 102,388 of JBAMDO010000046.1, forward strand.
AAACTTAAAATGATTTCCAGTATTTTCCACGTACACCTAAAATCAAGTAAAAACATTCTCACCGATACTTATGCATAGCTGGAGGCCTCCGACGATCTTTGGAGTTGTGATAAAATGGACATGCATAACCTTGACGGCAAAGACGAGCTGGTTTTTTGCACTGTTCAGTTTTATAGCATGACAAAACATGAACCTGATCTATAATTACCCACTTAATTAAAGATTTGAAAATCAGAAGATGTTGAAACACATTTAAAAAAAAAAAAAAATACAACAAAAAAAAACCAAACCCAAAAACCAAGTAACAATGTCCCATAATGATTCAAAATTAAAGTATATTACCATGCCAAAGTGCGTCTTCCACAACAAAGCTAGTTCTTTCGCGATTTTCTGGATCTAACAAGGCGCCATTTTGACTTTCCTGAGAATCATGCACAGCCTGTCGAAGATCCTGAACACTATGTGCAAACGCACAATGAGGGCCATTTTTCGCGCAAATACCACGTGCATCTGTTGGATGCACACACATAGCCGTTTTATAATATCGTAAGTGATATTTGCGTTCTACATCTCCCGCCACGCGGTGTAAAAAGCTACAACTGAAAACAAAGCCTGTTTAAATGAAGTATAAAGATTTTGCATTAATTCGCTGATGCAGTATAAAGATTTCGCATTAATTCACTGTCTATATCAGCATTTTCCCAAATACTAAAAATTTATAAAATCTAATCGCAGTCCAAATAATTGAATTATATCTAACTGAAATTCCTTGAACATACCTATCACCATCCGGACATACTCCAGTATTCTCGTCATACTTGTCACAGTACACATCAGCGGAATAATTGAAAGTACCATCTGATCGCCTTACAGGACGACGTCTTCTTTGATTAGCAAAATGCCAGTTAAAACAAGTATATGGACGATGCTGTTGACACTGATGCTGTTTAAAATGTGGACATGCTTCTACTCGGAAATCACGAAGGTAACTGAAGAAGATTTTAACATTTAACATTAAAACAAAGAAGGGTTTTTTTTTTTTTTTCTTTTCGAACTAAAACATAACTTCTATGGTAGGAACAATAATTGATAATATATTTACTTATTACATGTGATCTAATCAGTCCAATCTAATGAATTGCACGAAAAGCTAACAAGAAATTCTTACTGCTTTCACAATTTTACAAATTAGTTTGTATCAAATCAAATAAAATAAGCAAAATCGATTAAATGATAGTTAAAAAATTCTTTCATCTTTATGTTTCAAATGATGCATTAAATTGAATGATAGGTGAATAAAAAATGAAAAAAAAAAATTGATAAACGATAAGAACGGAAAAAGCTTACTGTAAGTGATTCGGTTTCTCAGAATTGTTAAGTGTTGGGCGGACAACATCCATGGCCACCATCCATGGAAGGGATTACATTCATATAACTTGAAGAAAATGTAAATTAAACAGAATGCGCCCTTCCCTCTAGTAAAGACACACACTTACATAAATCTGTCAATTTACTAAAAATCAGCTGATAACCTGGCGCTTCACCAAACAACACTCGTTGCAGAACCCAGATTTCCACGCGCAAATTTAAAACATACCCGAATATAAACGTATTTTCATCTAACTTCTAGAAAATAGTGATCATCTTCTGGAATTCAACAATGAATTCAAATCATTCTTATATGGGCATCATGAAACAGGATGCAAATCTTGATTCAATAATTTAACTTTTAGTTAGTATGAGAACTTGTAATTGCAATTGCTTTTTATCTTTCCTCACAAATAAAAATGTTTAATACAATTTAATGCTTGAATTAAGGGAAGTGTCAGTTAAAATGAAACAGACGTATCTAAGTGGCATGGATGAAGAGAAACTATTTCTAATGTTGAAAAGTGCAAACTTTTTGCTAAAGAGGAATGTTGCTTGCTTCATTTAATTCAATGATTTTTATATTAGCTGTAAAGGTTTAGCATAAATAAAGTATTGAGGTAGCTACATACCATTGATTACTTAGTTTTTATGGCTTACAAATGTTATTTTCATAGCTTTATACTGAAAGGATAGGTTATATGCATTTTTGCGCATTCATATACTTGCATTACCTCTACAAACTTCAAAAATAGATTTATATTTGCGTCTAATTACAGCACAGATATTGAAGGACAAAAATTGCGATTCTTCTCTGTAAATGGTAACTTTATGATTAACTTTTACTTTCAATAAATTCTGGTGAAATCTAAATTAGTCGTGCAAATAGTGCCATTTATTTCACCATATTTTCTTGCCTTATGCACATCATCAGATACCAAATAAGAAATGACACTATAACACTGGAATATAATGCTTGAAAAAATTTATCGATTGATAGTCTTCGAATTTTATGTAGTTTTTTTTTGAGACATTTCAAGTAGAATATATGTATATAACTTGGAAATGAAGTTTAGCTACACATAAAAAACAATGCAAAACATTAATGTAAACATGTTATCAGTGGAATGATTTACAGCGATACCATATCCCTCACTATGTTCTTTTGTTGCAATGTGACTGTTGCATCTATGTTGAATGGCGCGTTGTCGTAAAAGTTACAAAAGTGGTGATAGCTGAAACCTTTCCTCATCTTTTAGTTTTGGCCATCTATATTGTCATCCGTTTGCCTATAAGCGTTTCGGCTATTATTACTACTATTGCGTGATAGTTAATACTTTGTAATAAGTTCGTGCACTGTAAGCTGTAGTAATCCGAAAACTACAAAACTCCAGCATCACTCATTTTTTCGTCGCTATTGTTGTGAATTTGATAAAATTCATGACTTATTGTTGTCATTTCGAAGTTAAAAATCATCGTAAGATAATTAGTAATTACCGATCATTCAGAAACAATAAATTCAGCTTGAAAATTGGACTTTAATTTGCAATTTAAACTTGAATTGATGAAAAAAGTAAATATAAAAAAGCAAGCGATGTGCTATCTTCGCTCTTTTTCCGATGAATTATAACAAGCCTTAAGTAGAATGTCATATAGAAATCAGATATCGTTAATACATATAATATTTTAAATCAATATTAGATCGATCGATTTGTCATTCTTGGTCCTTCTGCACATAATTGACGCTTTCTTTAAAAATCGATATTTTTTTTAAAAATTTAAAACATTTTTGAAAATTGTAACCACTAAAAACCTTAAAGTCTCTCTTTTATCTTCTTTCTATATACACCTTCTCAAGATAAATAACTTTCATCAGTTTGACAATAAGTCCATACTCAATGTCTCACTTTAAAGTATTGGGATGAAAATTTTACATTTAGTCCTCGATATGATTTCTAATGAACGAGAGATTGAATTATGAATTTATGGATATGTTGCGCTACTGTGGTTATTGCGATCATTTTTAAGTATCGTTTTTATTGATCTTTGCACATTGTTTTTTGTGGATATCTTATTCACCATATGAAGAAATTCGTTAGCAGCATTTGTTACTGTAAAGTTCAAATAACACACTCACATACACGTCACATACAGATACACACGCATACACACACGTACACACACACACATACACATACATACACGTACACACACACATACAGATACACGTACATACGCCCGTATCAATTACTAAATGTGAAGCAAGATTAAAATAACCACAAAATTCTCGTGGACATAGCTAAGTACAAGTTGTTTGACTGAAATGAATATATTTCGTTTCGCCGCTGATTCTTCTCATCTTATTCCATTGTTATTCTAGTTGTAAAAATATGGAGAACACACTGTTGTGCACGTTTGTAAATTCAAACACTTTGAAAATGCGAAATCTTAACGTAATCGAAAATTTTGCATATCCATTTATCAAGATGCTGTCAATTTATGGTGTTACTCTTCATTGAAAAAAAAAAGAATTTCAAGACTTCCTAGGAAATCACAACTTTTATTTTCATTCATCTTCACATCATGTTATTTAGATGCTCTTCCATTTCATTTCATCTTATAATACAATTATGAAAGTTTGATTACAGGTTTGATTATTGGCAGTAGGAGGTCTATATCTGATTTAAATTTCTTAAAATTAGGTGGTATTATGATTAACTAGTGGATAATATTTTTTTTTAAAATGGTTTTTAAGTCATCGCTAATAGCTATGAGATGAATAGGATGATTGATAGCGCATAATCCTCTTTTTTGTATATACCTGCAGCAATAGTTAAGAGTCAACACTAAAATTTGAATTCGTACAGATCAAGATGGTATACAAGTGAAGTGTTACCATGGATGCATTATGCAAATTATAATTTAATTTTTCGCTTTTGATCCTTCATGAGAAACAATGTATTAATAATGCCACATACTGTATGTAGGCAAAAGATTATAATAATAAGCTTGATACCTTTTTAGCGATCTAAAATTCTTGTAGAATATTGTTATTTCCGCCCATTCATTACAGCAATTTTTTTCAAACTCGTATTTGCTTCTAAAGCATATTTTAAATTCTTCATTTTCAACAATCATCAGTAAGATTATAACAATTGCTAAATCAACAAATTCCCGGTTTCCAGATCTTTTTCCGTGTATGTTCATATGGAACCGTTTATCTGATGTTTTTCAAATCTAGATCGAGTTGTGACCTGGTAGGACTTCCTTCGTTGAGGGAAATTCTATAATTCTTGTAGAATATTATTAAAATTAGTAAAGCTGAATTTTATGGATCAGAATTCTTTAAAAAATTTCTGTAATGTTCCAGAAAGTTGTCTTTTTATCTTTTTTAAATTAGTGTTTGTCTTGCTTCTAATTGTTCAGAAATTTGCTTCGAATTTCATTTTTGTTAGTTTTTCCGGAGTTTCTCGTGTTTCACCACAGTTTCGGGGATCACGATACATTTCGGACAGAATTCTTGATGATTATTCTAGCAGTAGCACTTGCTTTTCTCATCATTAATCATCAGTTTTCGTTCATGGAGGATAAATGCTTTGTTGATATTACAGAAAACAAGCACTCTGAGATTGGAGCGTGTCGGGATTTTGTTTTAATGAAATAGCATTTATTAATTTCTTGAAGTTGTTTGATTTTGACATTTTTTTTTATTTATTACATTTGATTTTAGGATTGCAGAGAGTAGTGGGCCAATGAACTAATAGATTTTGACAAGTATTTAAAAATGTTTAAAAATGTATTTAAAAATGATCTCTTATTCAAGTGATGAATAGAACATCTTTAATAGTTGAACAAAGTTGAGATGCGAATGGTTTCCATCAAAATCAAAATGAAATTTTATGAATTGTGGGCTTCTTAGTTACATTTCCAAAAATAGAAATAAGCATTGGGTATCATCATTCATTGATGAGATTTTTTATTATGGTATGCTGTTAGTAGGTATTTAGATTACACTGCTGAACTTTATGACTACCAGTGGTATATATTTTGATAAGTAATGAAATTTCCTGATGGATTTGTTGCAGTATAAAAAAATCATCTCTAAAACAAATGTAAAACATATAAACGAAATATTTTTAAAATGGAGGCACTATTGCTTTACTTTTTTCTTGTTAACTAGATTACATGGTCATTTTCCATACATTTGGAAGCAGTTGCCATCATGCCACAGTTGTTTAAGCTTTCATTTATCGACAGTACAGAAACAATTACCGCTCATTATCTGCTTGCATTAGAAACATATCGCGCTTTGTATATTTTGAATTGGATAATATATCGTTATAACACTGAAGAATTCTCCGACCCAATTACAACTGTTGCCAGTGTGATACAGACCATAATTTATGCCAGTTTCGTTCTATTTATTTGTTACGACGCAATATTTTTCTCTGACAAATTTTTTTTTAACTACACAATTTTTCATGAACTTGTTCCGTTTCCTATTTGTTGTTTTTCGTGATTATTCCACCCTGTCTGTGTTACAGTTCCCGAAATCTAATCATGAATTTCATCGTAATTTTGGCATTTATTCCGAGTTTCAAAATGTTTAATTATGTTATCTGATTTAGTGATTCGAGGACATAAAAAGCTTCTTTGGAGCTTCCCGCTTAGTTTTTTCATATGTCAAGAACCGCGTCTTTCACTGCTATATTTTATGAAAGTTTCCGTTTGCTTAAATAGTTTTAAATCGGTACTGAACCTGTGTTAGATCAGTTATCTATGGATCGATCATAGTGTTTTTCGAAACTCTCTTCAGTGCACATTTACGCAATCACAAGGTTTTAATATCCCCAGCGTTTTCTTTGTCAGTTAGCAGTTTTCGAGTTCCCTGGAAAAATTTTTGTCTATCAGCGAATGTTTTGAAATTTGCGATAAAACATTTAGAGGAAATGTCCGGCCTTTATGTTCCATATTAGCTAAGGATGTATTTAAGTAGAGAATGTTTATTAACTTACTTATTTGGGTTTGTTCAGGTGATGTTGACTTGATTCTGATTTGATATACTCCTTCTCCGTGGTTGAATTTTATATCCTGAATACATGCGCAGAATTTGTTATCTTATTAAGGTAATGCATATTAGACTTTTTTCTTTGATTTCTATTTTCCAATATTGTTGTCTATACATTTTTATTGGGACTAGAAATCCTAATGGGTCGTATTGTGATGCGACGAATTGTAGAATCGTTAATTTCGGTCCAACCCATGAATTTAATTTTACTTGAATGATATCTTGGCAGGGATTCCACAGAATGCCAAGGATTTTCGTGTTTTTTCTCACAGCTCGATCTTGATGAGGCAATCTTGCATAGAATTCCTATCCTTTTGACCATTGTATTAAACCATCAATCCTCCCATCTTCTCCCCCTATATAAACTGTCAATCCTTCCACAAAAACGTTTTCTGTTTTTCATTTCAGCGAGCGGTTCGGTATCATTTTGTCCACACTTTTATTGTATTGATTTTTTATTGAATTTCTTATTCATTTCGTATTCAATTTGCGTCGCGATCTTCGTATTGCCGTTATATTTCGCGTTAACCAGTTTTTCTAATAAAGGTTTAATTACCTATGTTTGAGGTCTAATTACCCAAGCTTCAGGTGCGTACACAACTCAACACAACACAACTCAAGTCGACTTCGCGTGGTCGACAGAATAACAACAATCCCTGGTCTGAAAGTTGGATAGTCTTGGCTACCAACTGATGTCGGAAAATCCGAACTCGGGAAAGTGATCTGCTCTTAGTATAAGTTAGTAATTTTCTTATAACATTTTTTGCTTATGTGAATAACATTCGTGTGACATTTTTGCCTGTGTAAATCACATCCTGTTACTGTATCACATCAAAGATACCGCCGTTGTAACTTATCCACAGCGAACCATAATTAACCTAATTCCTTTATCATTGTGACCTTCCTTACTCTGTGGCACGTTCCTTACTCTGTGGCACGCTTCCTCTCTGTGGCACGCATTCCTTACTCTGTGGAACGCTTCAATAAAGGTTTTATTATTATACCACGAGGTTTCCGCAACACGATCAACTCCACTCAATACAACGCTTCCGGACAAACCCGCTGGAACAATATTGGCAGACGTCGACCTCTCGCAAGAATTCTTCACGACAACTGACCTCACAAAAACTTCACGACAGCAAATTTGGTGCCCGAGGCGAGGTGCATGATTTCAAGCAGTATTATAACCAGTATTTAACCAGCAAAAACCAAGCTAGTCTTTTTTCTCTAAGAAATAAATTCCCTGGACTTTGAATCTCCGGATCCAAACGCGTCAATAAAACAACAGGGAAACTTTTATACAACGAGGAGGGAAGTACTCGCAGATAAAATCGATAGAGTCCAATTATGTGTCAAGTCGCTTCAAGATGCATACGACACATGGCTCAAATATATTCAAACAATTACCATAATGAAAAAGAGGGAAGAAGAAGAGGAAATTTACGAATCAATCACGGAGGGTGAACATGGATTATTCCAATTAATGTATGCAGGGAAAGAAGCGCTGATAACGCAACAACGTATAAGGAGGAAGCCGAGCAAAAACTGGAACAGCTAATAAAGGGAAAAAGTAATGAACAGGAGAAATTAATTCCTCCTTCAAACCTTATTATTAATCTTCCTCATTATCCCTACCTACTTTCAATGGTGACCCAAGACAATGGCGACAATTCTGGAGCAGCTTCAATGCAGCAGTCTGTCCGAAATCCAAAAATTAAATTACTTGTATTCGTGTCTTAAAGGCAATGCCTTACAAGCCGTATCAGGATACGATATAGCTCCAGAAAACTACGGAGTAATCAGGCAACTGCTCAAAGAAAAATATGGCGACCCCTGTCGCGAAAGTCGCGAAATTTAAAATAAAATCATAAGGAATATATTCCGTGAAGTTACTTTTGAATATTTTTTCGCATACTATAATTACTCTCACATACTATAATTGTATCTGTTCTAAACTTTATGGGATTATCTATAATTTATTTTACCTTAAGCACCTTTAATTCCTAGATCCCGTGTCTTCTCCTTACTATTTCTCATCGTAGCACACCATGATCTGGTCTATTAAGTTATTAGTCGGACTATATCAAAGTACTTCTGTCCATCAAATTACCCTATCCGCCCCTTCTTCTCGACTATATAAACTGTACTTAACTTCCAATCTTCATTCTAAACATTCAAAGCATTCGAAGATATTCTAAGGACTTCTGTCTTCACAACGAGAATCGCCTTATTCACTTTATTTGCTACTCATCTTATTTACTGCATCAGAAATAAAGGGTTCTATTACCCAATTCAACTGTTCTTACACTACAAAGAACACATTCCATTCGTACACGGTTGCGCTACAGCATTTTTTCCCGACAGATTTGGTGCCACGAACCGGGAACGGACGGAATGTCCTCATCAGTCGCACAATCAGCGCAACCAGCAATCGGCAGGATTGCCGAACTTCTGGAGGAGATTAATGAACTCGATCTAACACAGCCAGATCGGAACCTCTCCCCAGAAGAACAGAATAAACAATACGAAACGAAAAAACGTATTGTTCGAAACAAGGCGAAACAACTGGAGATGTACGCCAATAACTTGGAGGTGATCAACGATAAGTGGCTAACTCTCATACAGCAAACGACAATAGCGACGAAAAGGAAGGAAGAAGAAGAGAAGTATGAGAGGATGGTCACTGACAAACAAGGAATCCTCCACATGATAAATAAGAGCAAGGAAGCAATCATTATCCTTGACTCTTATTATAACGACTTCGAATTAGCAATCCAGCAGGAGAAGTCGTCGTCCACGAGGGAAAAGGAAATGGCCAATCCCTCACCTGTTTGCCATTCAACGGTAAACCTACCAAAGTTACCACTGCCAACCTTCAGTGGCGACATCAAGTTATGGAGGGAATTCTGGAATAACTTCAACGCAGCTATTCACCTCCAGGACATATCGAACATTCAAAAACTCACCTACCTAATATCATGTTTAAGGGGTGAGGCACTGGAAGCTATAAGAGGGTTCGACGTAGCTCCAGAAAACTACGAAGTAGTAAGGCAGGTGTTAACCGAACTTTACTCCCGAATTAATTAATTTTGATTACCTGGGTACTAATCCAGTTCAACTAAACCAAATTTTAAAAATTTTCTTAAAAAAAACAAATTGAAATATTTTACAAAAAAATCAAAATAAGAACTTAAAAAACAAGAAAACATTACAACAATTAGAGTTAAAAATTAAAATGTATAGCCGATTATTCTGGAACACTAGTAAAACAATCAAAAAACTACCAGTGAATAAAAAATTTCACATTAAATAAACTAAAAACCCTGCAATCATCAAAAAATCATTATACATTGAATTCCAGTCCATTCAACGAAACGACAAGGATTGGAAAGCAAGGGTCGAAGTAATGGAAAAAATTCTTCGACAACTAGAAGCAATGGGGGACATATTGGAGCATCCCATCATTGAAACGACGATCGAAAGCAAGCTACCACCATGGATCCTGGATAAAGTCTACCAGGCGAAAAAAGAAGCAGCATCATGGTCGGTAAGTAGCTTGCGGAAATTTCTAATGGAAATAATCCTTAGAAGCGAGGACGTAGGCAGAAGCCAAAACCCTCAACAAGGACCAATCCCAAAAAGATTGGCTCAAAAATCTCATCAAGAACCGATCTCAAAAAGAGCGGTTCACTATCAAAGGGAGAGAGAAACCTCTGCCCTAGCGATCACAAGGCAACCAAAGGAGGTAAAACCTCCTCAGGCTGGTAAGAAATCAAAGGGCAACAAGGAGAAAAGACCTTGTACCTTTTGCAATAAGAACCATTGGGACAACGAATGCCCAAACTACGCGACGGCGAAACAACGATACGATCGCCTGAAGGACCTCAAGGCGTGTATCAACTGCTTCAGTAAGGAGCACGCAACAAGCGATTGCAATCGAAGGAAACGAACATGTTTCCATTGCAATGGCAATCACAGGACGGCATTGTGCCACAAAACTTATTGCTCGACCAAAAATGGACCGAGCAAACAAGAATCGAACTCAACAATTATTATCAATTCTCTAAACCAGCCAGTTACTCATCAAGGTAAGAGGGTCTTATTAATATGTAAGGAAATCGAGGCAGTGAACCCCAGCAAACCGGAGAATCATGAAGAAGCCATGGTACTCTTCGATCCGGGGTCACAATCTTCATTCATCACGAAGAAGTTAGTAAGCCGTTTGCACTTAACGGAAAATGCAAAGGAAGACTTAAAACTGTTTTCCTTTGGCAATGAATTACCTAAAGTTTACCAAGCCAATAAGGTAAACGTGGGAATAAGAAGCCCAGAATCTAAAACTATAAATATTAATGCTTATGCATTAGACTACCTCACGGACAGACTCCAAATTATTACTCCAACATCCTACGACATGAGCTCCATCACACGTCAGAAACAGTTGGACGAGTCGGATGGATATTGGAGACGACCAGACATCATAATCGGATTGGACTACTTTTTCGATTTCCTGCTACCGAACAAAGCCCACAGCATGTCATCAGGTTTCCACCTACTTCATACCAAAGTAGGACCGATAATAACAGGCTGTGGATACATCAACATGACGTGCAAACCCGACAGTGCCAACTCCGTCAATGTGGCCACTGTCACCAAACCAGACATCGATCAGTTTTGGAAGTTGGAAGTAATTGGAATCCAAGAACAACCAACTGACCAAGACGACGAGAAGGCATTGGAGCAATTCAAAAATTGCATCACAATGAAAAACAATCGGTATCAAGTATGCTGGCCATGGAAAGATATAAAGGCTAGCTTGCAAGACAACTACGGTCTTTGTTATGGACGGCTCAAAACACTCGTCAAACGTCTTCAAGCAAATCAATCCCTGCTTGAACGTTACGACAGAACAATCAAGGAACAACTCTCATCAAATGTAATCGAAACGGTGACGGCAAATATGGATCAAGAAGGCATCATCCATTACTTGCCTCACCACGAAGTACTCAAGCCGGCAAAGACTACAACAAACTTACGGATCGTTTACGATGCATCCGCACACGTCAAGGGAGAAAAGAGCCTTAACAACATGCTATACCGCGGTCCTATCACATTCGAACAAAGCCCACAGCATGTCATCAGGTTTCCACCTACTTCATACCAAAGTAGGACCGATAATAGCAGGCTGTGGATACATCAACATGACGTGCAAACCTGACAGTATCAACTCCGTTAATGTGACCACTGTCACCAAACAAGACATCGATCAGTTTTGGAAGTTGGAAGTAATTGGAATCCAAGAACAACCAACTGACCAAGACGACGAGAAGGCATTGGAGCAATTCAAAAATTGCATCACAATGAAAAACAATCGGTATCAAGTATGCTGGCCATGGAAAGATATAAAGGCTAGCTTGCAAGACAACTACGGTCTTTGTTATGGACGGCTCAAAACACTCGTCAAACGTCTTCAAGCAAATCAATCCCTGCTTGAACGCTACGACACAACAATCAAGGAACAACTTTTATCAAATGTAATCGAAACGGTGACGGCAAACATGGATCAAGAAGGCATCATCCATTACCTGCCTCACCACGAAGTACTCACGCCGGCAAAGACAACAAACTTACGGATTGTTTACGATGCATCCGCACACGTCAAAGGAGAAAAGAGCCTCAACAACATGCTATACCGCGGTCCTATCACATTACCTGAATTAGCGGGTGTTTTACTCCGCTTCAGGGTAATGAAGAACGTGATAGCCGCCGATATAGAAAAGGCCTTTCTACAAGTGGAATTACACCCATCCGAAAGAAACTGTACACGTTTCTTATGGATAAAAGATATCCAAGGAAACACCACACCGGAAAACCTAATATGCTATCGGTTTCAGAGAGTTCCGTTCGGCATCATAGCGTCCCCGTTCCTACTTTCAGCCACGCTTAATCATCATTTGGAGAACTATGGCAGCAAAACCGCTTTAGAAATCAAGAAAAATCTATATGTCGATAACGTTCTATTATCGGCAAGCGGAACCGAGGAAGCACTCCAAATGTACAAGGAAACGAAGGACATCTTCAAGAATGCCTCAATGAACATACGAGAATTCTTCTCAAACGACAAAAACTTCAATGAACTCATCCCTGAAAACGACCGAGCAAAGGTAACTCAAATTAAAAAAGTCCTTGGTATCCTTTGGAATCCAGTCACTTCGTATTGTCGTTACATTTATTCAATTTGTGTCGCGATCTTCGTATTGTCGTTATATTTTGCGTTAACCAATTTTTCTAATAAAGGTTTAATTACCCAAGTTTGAGGTCTAATTACCCAAGCTTGAGGTTCAAAAACCCAAGTTTGAGATGCGTACACAACTCAACATAACACAACTCAACTCAACACAATTCGACTTCGCGTGGCCGACAGAATAATAACAATCCCTGGTCTGAACATTGGATAGTCTCGGCTACCAATTGAGCTCACAAAAACTCCACGACAACATTGTACGTCATATACAAATTCAGTTTCAGTATTTACGCAGAGATATCCGAGAAAAAATGAACTGTTAGCAATACTCGGGCGTTGTGCTTTGGCTATGAAAGGTACTTTTTTAACCTGCTACTCACGAAATCAGCCTCTTCTTGATGAACTTACTGGTTTAAAAGTGTGCTTGGCTTCACAAAATTATGGGAAGCAGTGTTCACTATAATTAATTTGTTAATTAATCTGTTAATAAATCTGTCAATCAGGGCAATGTGAGCCATTCTGGAGCAAAATAGTTTAAACAGCATGTGAATGTAATTGAACAAGTAAATAAAATAAATTTAGTTCAGCGGTCATTTTGTCCATTTCCAATTTATTCAAATATTCCAAGTATTACTCTCAAATTCATATCTATTTCGTGCAGAATAAGAAATTGTAATGGTACTAGAGACTGAAATCATACCCACTGGATTTTATTTGTTGGGGAGATGGAGATAACGGAAAGAAGAGGGAGAAACAGATAGCAGTGCAGGAGGCAAGTATAGGTTATTTATAAGATATCCTAGGACATCTGTATTATTTATGCACCAGTGAGTTTCAAGGACAATTTTCCCTACATTTTTAATGAATATAGAATGATGGCATCAGTCTGTGAATAATCCTACAATAATCTGGAATAAAGGAGAGCATGAACGTTTCACTGATTTTAAAAATTCCCGAACATTATTGACAAACGATTTTCTTTGAAAAAAATGTTCTTTCTTTTTGGTTAAGCTGGATATAACGCGTCGTGACTCCAACTTCAATTAAATTCATAACCATATTTCTGCAAGCTCAGCTGGGATTACCACAAAGAGATCTTCACCGTTCAATCGAATAGGAATTAGCTTTACTTCGAGCTAATCACTCGTTGCAACACTCATCTGTGCCTATTATCTCTGCATATTATGTTTCGCCTTAAAATTAATTCCGCAAAAATATCCGGCGTCTGAGAATTCATCATTTTTACCAGTCCCTCATTTTTACCAGTTCCACTTCGTTTGAATTTTGATACTTTCAATCATAGCCTAAAATAAAATATCAGTAATCCGCGACCAAAAATGAAATCCAGTCGCGACATATTCTGAAATTCTAACAATTTAAGCGAACTGTCTCCGCACTCGACCTTTACAACAAATTGTTATAATGAAGAAGCACTGAGGTCTTAGTGTCACTTGTTTTCTCCAAATAGTAGAATTCGACTTCAGAAGTTATTTATTCCTCATAAATATCACACCGTAATCTTTTTCCAAAGCGCAAATGTTTGGCATGTGAAACGTAAATGTATTTTAATATCGATAATGAAGACGCAGAAAAAGCATATGAAAACAGAAAATCACAGCACGCTTAATAAAATATGCTCATAGAAATCTATCCACTACTATTCCCTCGGCGTTTTTTTCATACTTTCCAGAATCTGTAATTAAGGAAAAAAACATGTTACATATTCTGAAATAATTCGGTTACTGCGTCTATAAATTCTGCCGTAGCTTCCAAAAGTTTTTTGAAAAACATAATAATTATATGATATATTCTATTATCCACTTGTACTGAAATGTCTTAAAAACAGATTTCTTCCCCTTCAATTCTAAATAAATGCTGTTACGTTTTGTAGCAAAACGAAGAAAAAGTAGCGAATGAATGGTACGGTCACTGTCCTCAGAAAATCTAACTTCCGGTGAAAAAAACGCCCGATCATTTTCCAGAACACCAACTATTCGAAAAGGATATTGAATTACAAAAGCAAACGAAAAATACTTAATGGGCGGAACTGAATAGCGAAGCAGTTCATAACAGATCGAGCAACAGCAACATGAGCAGCAGCATTAGCAGTAGGTGCAATACTTCAAAAAACACGTTTGGGAAACGACATAATTTTAAGTTCATAAGTTAAAAAAAAAAACCCAGACCAGCCCTCGAAGTTAATCGTCTGAACAAAATGTTTCTCGACACAGCCAGGAACTTGTAAGAGTCAAAGGTTCACTTAGGCAATGCTTGATGACATGGTCAATATTTTCCGTCATCCTTACTATCTTAACTCACACCGCCACACGCTGTATGCTTCATCCATCAATCTCAAATTCTTATCCAAATCTATTTTAAGTATTAAATTCATCCTCAATATTTCCAACTCTAAACTCTTAAAGATTTCCTAACATTTAATGAAACATGTACGAAACATTTCTCTGCATTTCAACACTATCTTGACATCAAACTTCAGTTTGAAATTTAGACGATGGCCAAACTTTTTCAACCTTCTCAGACTAGCAAGTAATACACATTGAAATCATTGCACAGAGAAATCAGAACTATACAGCATGAAAAACCAAACAATATTTCTGTAATTACTGCAAAATTTTCAGAATTAAAACAGTACACAAACACTCATCTAATATTATGAGAGCAAAAAATAAGCAACAAGTGTATCGACTGCTTCAACAGATATTTTTGGAAAAGCTGGACAAATTTGAACTCTGATGCTAAAAAAAAAGATGACCAAAATGAGGAAACAATTTCAATATGCAAAATGCACTAGTCACACAAAATTTCTAATGCCTTAATACCAGAAAGTAAAAAAAAATAATAAAAAAAACCTCGTTAATAACTGCTCGATCAAAACTCTAGAAGAGTTTCGCTTTTCGTTTCAGATTAATTCTTTTCCACTCCGGTAACTTGTAGAACTCGATTGGACTCATGCTGAACGTTTCCTCAAACTGGTTTCTGTTTAGATGTCGCTCCAGATGTGCGCGATCAACATCATCTGGTAATTTCTTGTTGGATGTTTGCAACACGTTCAATGGATAAATTTTTACCGGTTTACTTATATCTGGCAATGAACTTCTCAAAGTACCGGCACCATTTACAGCGCAAGCACGATAATCATCAGGCAAAGTGCCACCACGTCCAATCAGCGATTCTGAAAAAAAACGAGTGCAAAGTGCAAAAAAGCTTAAAAGGAAAAACAGAAATATGACTATAATTCATGTTCTTCATATTTCTAAAAAGTTTAAAATGATTTCTCGAATTTTCGTAGAAGGATCTTATCTACAATTTAAGTAATGGACAAATGTAAAAAGCTAAGAAGCTTATTCGCCAAGTTCCCAAAAGCTAACATTCCGAACGAAAACGTAATGCTGAGAAACATCTTCCAACATTCACGTAATGCAATCAAGATCTAAAACTAACAAACTTTAAATTCAAAAGATTAAACTTACGATCAGAAAAGTGGGAACTAATTGTCGTGTTGAGACCATCTAAGGAAACATTTTGACCATACTGATACCTATCTGGTAGAGTAGCTGATCGAGCAGTCACTTCAACGTAGGAGCTCGGAATGTGGAAAAATGGTATTGATGTCGTCGCCGCACTGCCTGTCTGTCCCTGCCAATAGACCCACGGTTTCGGTCGATTTACATGACGCGAAGGAGCTAAATAAATTATGCATTTTTCAAACATGAAGCCTGTAGAACAAAGGTATGCTTAATTTGCAGAAAAAAAAAAAGAACGAAAAAGTCATTTGTAAATATAAACTAACATGCGTTTACTGGAGTGTCATATCGAAATCGCAAATGAGGCATCTTCTTGGCAGATGGTGTACGGCTTGCATTTCTTGGGTCCCAGTGCAGTGGCAATCTGAAATGATAATCTATGCAACTATGCATAGCTTGCAATTATTCGGAGAAAACAAGTGATCAACACGTACAATAATTAACCTATTTAATTACACTAGTGAAAAGCGAATGGAAATATAGGTCAATTCACCAATAAATACCAAGAAAAAATCATTCTGTGAAAGACACAAAAAAAATATTAATTATGACGGGCTCGACTATGACAAATCACACACTAAATAACTTTAGGCAAGTCAAAATAAACCTAAACCTTTGTTTCTTATGCACTTCTTCGAGATTTTGTTTGATAACATGAGCAATTGACGAATCTTTGTCATATGTATCTAACCGCTCCACGGCCCGCCGTAGCTTCTCATCATCAATTCGATCTGATCCATCATAATCATCCTCGTCATCGTCATTTTCAACAGAAGACCATGAAAGATGGCGCTTAACATCTCAAAAAAGACGTTCAATTAAAAATCAGTAGAAATGAAATAATTACGGATATAAGCTGCTTCTATCATCGAGTGATGAAATACTCTTCTGAATATTGAAGTAGTTTCATCCCTAAATCCAAACAGGCAAAGTGAAAACCTATTCCTCACTTTAAATTGGAAAAGTTTTTTTTTTTTTTATACCTAACAGATGCACTAAATTTTTGAATATCTTGGATAGCCTCAAACACAATTTAATGATGCAAGCATTCACGCTCAAGCAAATATGAAGCTGTGAGCACTTTTTAGCTCTGAGGAAATAGGAAAAAAAACAATGTTTTTTACTTCACCACAAAAAACCTCTCAAAAACCCGAAATAATCAATTTAAGTTCTTTTAACTAGTTGTTCTCGGCATCAACCTCTCAAATGAACTCCTGACTCGAGGAAAAAAAAATAACTGGAAGATTGGAAAAGTGTGAAAAACAAAAAACTGGAAAACCCATCTTTTCCAGCTGTACAAAAAACTCATCTTTAATCAACAACAAAAACAAACCATCGAGTGCATAAGGATACGGTGGCGCTGGGAAGTCCGCTCGTTCAATTGGTGGAACGATACCGGGTTCCGGAGCATGCCCAGCCGGATAATGAGCCATTTCAATTGGTTCCTCATTATCCATATGAGGTGATCGCGGACGTGGAGCACTCTTTTCAAGATCTTCTGCTGAAACAAAAATTTCGACCTTTTCAACAGCAAACAATGAATATGAACACTGACAAAAGACCTTCTTAAATGACTTGTGATTTAAAATTCTAGCTATATTCAAACAAAAAAAACGCACTTAATCGCTGCATTCCTGTTTTCAACATTGAAAACCGTGATTTCCGGATTTTGATTGGACCTAAAAAATAATGACAAATATACAGCTTTCATCCCAACCAGACATGCAAAACATGCAAGTTCAAATCTTTAAAATTGGGATTTAATTTGACGCATTAGTAGAGATATGTTTCAAGGACCTAAATTCAAATCAAAAGTTGTTACCCTGAGGGGTATGAAACTGCGCAGGCTGTGGTGGATGAGGTGGAATTGGTTGCTTTAAATATGTTTGTTCAGCTTCTGGCAATAAATACATGTAAGTCAAGTGCTGACCAAAATGCGAATGATATTTTGGCTCTTCATGAGCATCACCCGTTGGCTGGAAACATGGAAATGAAACATGTAAACGGATTAAAACATAATAATTTAGAATATTTTTCAAAGCCAACATTTCATACTAACTTATTCAGATTCCAACACAAAACACTGTAGAAATCAAACACCTGTTTGGTTATTAAAGACACTTTTTTTTTTAAAAAAGACATCTTAACATCCGATTTATCTTCATTTAACTGACTTGAAACTAAATCCATTAACATAAGTACAAACATCGAAATGACTTACCGCGATATTTTCCGTCACTTTTGCATGCTCACAACCTGGGTGCCAAATTTCATCACCTTGCATGTACATTTCCTGTCCATCACCAAAACGTTCACCACAACGCGAACAGCGAGCACAAGTCGGGTGAAATTTGTAACCTCCAGCCTAAAACTGTATATACAGAATTACTAAGATTACCATCAGTAATTTATCAACCTAAAATTATCAGTATTTGGAAGTATGGTAAATCTGAAGCAATTCTTGTGAAAAACGAACCGACGTTTTGTTATCAACTATTATTACAGTTCTGACTTTAGAACGGTTTATGTATTAAAAACACATCAATGATATCTCAAGATCATCTAACATTTTCGCAGAATGTGCAAATTCCAAAATTAATTTTAAAATCCGCCAAACTATTCACCTGCAATACTTTTCCAGCAATGTACTTATCACACTCATAGCACCGAACACCATATTTCATATTATAATCTCGAATACAAAATGGTTTGCCATCATGTGTCATGTATTCGCCTTGCAATACGGTAGCGCATTCAGAACATTTAAAACACCAAACATGCCACTGTTCTCCAAGTGCCAGCAATACCTGACCGCTTTGCAGTGGTTGCCCACAAAATGCACATCCTCAAATTTTGATTTTATATACGAACATAATTTCGATCCTGACAACAAAAATGGTCAAACTCACGGTAGTTTAAATAAGTGAGATAACAATCGCATAAAAAGGTAAATCAAAAGTAAAAAAAATCGTACACTTATTTGAATTAAACTACAGATAACTTGATAAAACTGTAAAACACCTGCAGGAGAAGTGAGGAGAGGTTGCAATTGCATCGGTGGGGTTATCAGAGACGCTGTTGATAAGGAAGTTTCATCAGCATGTTTTAAATTTTGTTGTTCAGCTTTCAATTTCAAAGTTCGAAAATCTTCAGCACACAAAAACTGTCCTTTTGAACCCGTATAATAGCCAGTTTCCCTTAGTGACCTTGAGCATTCTAAAAATATTTTCCTAGCTTAGTAAAAAAAATATCGAAGAAATTGAAACGCTGATAGAAAGCTTCATAAACAGATTCGGTTTTCAAACAAATTCAAATAAAATTTAATGGGGAAAGAGTAATAAAATGAAATCAGAGTCAACGATGAAACTGTCTTTCATGTGATTCAGAAAAAGAAAAACAAAGAATGTTATAAGAACCCTAAAAAACACATTAATATATCTTAATGACCAACAAAACCTCCTAGACATCCTCTCATTGAAGAGTTTTGAACATTTCGTATCCATCTAAATCTTTTGGGCGGCATATCTCAAACAAAATAACCCGAAAAGAGCCCTAAATCGAAAATGCGCTTATCGCAGAAGACAAGCTAATAAAATTCTGAAAAACGAAATGACGAGAATTGTTGCTTGGAACTGTTTAACTAGTTTTTTCATTTTTTCAGAAAATAAAGGGATCTTCTTACGTTTATGCACTTGTACTAGAAACCTCAAGCAATCTTTTTGCCTCAAAACAAACAAATAATTTGACAAACATTTTTCATAAGCTACTCATTTTAAGAAATGTGATACATACATAAAGAACTTCACTATTTATTAAAGAACAACTGTTTCTGCCTATAAATCAAACTACTTTTAAAAAGAAGAATGGAATTATAGACAGTCATCTCAGTTTTTTTATCGATGGTATTTCCAAGCTTGCAATCAAACAAAACAGAAAAGTCTATTTGAAGCCTCCGATCTATGAATAACTCAATGTTCAAGTGCATTCCTAGAAGATTTATTATAGTTTAGCAATAGAGTCGCATAAGTTTGCCAATCCTAATTTTGCTGAACAATATACTGTTATAGAATGTTCAATCAACAAAAACCCTTCCTGTAAAATGAGAGAAAAAAAAATTGCGTTTTAGGAAATCCATTTCAGAAGACGACTTCACACTTACGAGTGCGATTTTGTCTCCCCAGAAACACTAGAAGTAACTCCTGCTTTAAAAACTAACCAATCTGATTTACAGCAATGCTATAATTAAAACGTGAATGTTTTGTATTTCCCTAAAATTAATCGCATCTAATGACTTACTCGCACATTTAAAACAAGAAATGTGGATGTATTTTTCGCCTTCTGCTTTCAAAATTTCGCCAAAACATTTCTTCCTGCATATATGACATTTTTTTCCTGAAAAAAAAAAAAAAAAAACAGTCATTACAGCTTTCGCAGCCTCCATAAAAAAAAATATTGTTATGGGCCTTCTTAGTAATTGTAAGGCATGCAATTATGTCTATAATCCACGAAGAATGTATGCCCGCCTAATTCTAACAATTTCATCAAGATGATCATTTTATCAAGTTCATATTTCGCTGCTTTAACAGACAAATGTCACTGTAAATTTGGCAGTGTATGGTAATTTACTAATTCCTATCGTTGATAATCAAACTAATATTCTTAACAAATACATGCTGCAAGGAATAAATCAATTGACAATAAACAACTACAATTCATGTTTTGTTCTTTAGTGAAAGCAAAAAGTATAAGAATGCTTCGGTTAAGTAATTTAAGTAAATCTAATTTCTAAGTAAATCTTAAGTTAAGTAAATTTTAAGTAAATCTAATTTTTAAGTAAATCTTAAGTTAAGTAAATTTAATTTTTAAGTAAATCTTAAGTAAATTTTATAAATAAATAAAATCGCCACCAGAAGAACTGTTTGTTTCCTCAATTAAATGGAATATCAGCGTGATGATACTTGTTAAGTTAAATCCAAAAGTATGAAAGTAAATCACTATCAATTATTATCAATTTTAAAAACTAACCCATTTCGATGGAGCGAGACAAGCCACAGGCCTACTTCCTACTTCACTCGATGAATAGATCACTTGGCCGTTAAACTGTGTACGTTTGTGGATGTAGAATAAGCATTGAACCATTGAAGAAGCATTGAAGCAGCGAAACAGACAGACACATCCTATAGCAGACGGCGTCGGGCAAGCGTAGAGTGTACGTGTCGAAAATCTCCGTCTCCTTAAAATCGATCAATGAATGTTATTGGTTGGAGTGTATATAGGGTGGTGGCTAGTTGTTAAACGCCCGACAAAAAGGTTTTTTTTTTTTGTTGGAATAAACCGAATAGTTTGCTATAATTCGACCCTTTGCAATCGTTTATTATGTGTATCACGTGGGAAATAAACTTTGTTGTTGTGATCGCGCATAGGCAAGCATAACAGAAATGTGTAAATGCTTTGATCATTAATCTTAATGACTGATAGATGTTGTAAAAGTTCTGGTGGATAAGCTAGTGTTTATCGATTGAAGTCTTTTTGCTGATTTCTAATGGATGGATTAGTTCAGACATTTATCAGTTGATATCAATTAACGGATTAGTTCGAAAATTTATCAGTTAATATCAATTAACGGATTAGTTCGAAAATTTATCAGTTGATATCAATTAACGGATTAGTTCGAAAATTTATCAGTTAATATCAATTAACGGATTAGTTCGAAAATTTATCAGTTAATATCAATTAACGGATTAGTTCGAAAATTTATCAGTTGGTATCAATTAACGGATTAGTTTGAAAATTTATCAGTTGATATCAATTAACGGATTAGTTCGAAAATTTATCAGTTGACGGACGATAAATTATCATAGCAACAATAGAGAAGAATAATACAAGACGAGCAAATCATATACTAAAATTTCTTTCAGCTGAATCTTATAGTATTTTTTTGAACTCCGTATGTACCAGAATATTGTTTAATCATAGAAGTTTATCGTAGAAGTAAAAGTTTACGATCCAATGATTGGTACAGTCAGAGAGATGATTTATCATGTTACATCCTTGCCGATAATTTCCCACAGTAACATTTGAAATCCTTTCTGATTTGCCGATTACCTCCAATTAACCTAGCTATTATTTGACCTCTGTGACTTGATCTCTATGCATATGCAATTATTCAGACAAAAATAATTGTTATGTTACAAATTTCCTAATTATTTAAATTTAATCGGAGAAGTTTCTGTAATAAAGGAATCATAACAATTCTCTGTGCAACAAAATATTTCGTGTTTCACCGTAGGAATAACAATTACCTAACACGAAATTATCATTCGAAGAAAACGGTTGAATTTGGAAAAAGAGCTAATTTGGGCAAACATTTTTGTTCTACCTTTGCTTAGGTATTTTGTAGTAAATTGAAGCTGAAAAATTAGTGTTGTATGTTGCAAGTGGAATGTGTAATTCCTCTTTTGAAAGTCTTTCTTTTTACCACTATTCTCTGAACAACAGAATATCTCTTTTCAGATTCATTAAGTATTTTACCATTTGTTGTATTTGTGCTTTGTGTTTCGTTTTCAGCTAAAATTCATATTGTGTGAACGTTTTTCCAATTCTGTCTTAAGCGGGATTAAAGTAATTATTTATAAGACAAAAAGCATGTTCTGTTTAGAAAGAAAGTTAGGATTAAGCTTTCTTAGCATTGGAAGCAATTTTGATTATCGAATTCATTATTTGAATTCAGCTTAACATCTATAACATATATTTCATCTGTGTACTGGTTGATAGGTTTTAAATCCGTGTAACCTGAAAGACAGCTTTCATTGTCATTTCTTTAAATTGCGATTCATAGACTGGCTCAGTTGGCTACTGTAGTATTTCATTTCAGGTTAAGCAGAGAATGTCAAACGCTGATTTTGAGAAGAAAAGTATCCTTTTTGTATGCTTAGGTAAGTTCACATTTTTGAACACTTCATGAGCATGCGTGCATTGCAGTTATAAGAGGTAGAGTTAAAGGCTGTATCGGGTGCCACTACTTTCTTTACATTAGGAACATAGTCATTTGACATTTTTGAAAAAGTGCAGGAAGATAGCTTTGTTTGCTTTAATTTGGTTACTGTGTCATATTTTGGGAAGATGGAGTAGGAGTACTGCCAACTCGTTACCACAATTAAGCTAAACTCCTAGTGCAGGCAATATTTGTCGATCACCGATGGCCGAAGGTATTTTCTTGGATCTTATTAGAAAGAAAGATCTTATGGAAAAATGGATTGTGGATAGTGCTGCAGTTAGCAATTTTCATATTGGTAAATCTCCGGATAAAAGAACAATGGCAACACTGGCTGGACATGGGATAACAGATTATAAGCATACAGTTCGACAAGTTTGTTTCAGTTTGTTTCATTTTCTTCGCTTTTATTATTTTATTGTTTGGAGCATCGATGAAGATTAAGAAGGAGCTTGTGCTGAATGGATGGTTTTTCATGAATGAAATATCTCTTCCTGTATAACGCGAGAATTTTCAGGTGACTGACTCTGATTTCCAAGATTTCGACTATATATTTGTTATGGATCAGGAAAACTTTAGGTAGGTTCAGTACTTTTTGCTGAGAAAAAAGTGGTTTTATAGTTATGGAAAGCAATTATAATGTCTTAGAGAGCGGTGAGAAAAAGAAGGAAGAACGAAAGAGGTTCAGATTAAGAGAAATATTCAAAATTATATAGAAGGAAAATGTGCTTTGGTATTTTTTTTCTAACTCGTTTTTTGTTCTTTTTCTGAGATTCTCTGCAACACCAACTCTTTATGAAGAAGTTTTGTTAGAATTATGAAATTACTACATGTATGAGATTTTTTTTTCGAATTCACTTCTTTTCAGTAAAGGTAGAGGCAGATAATATAAACGTTCTTCCCAAATTAATTTGGACAGCTATTTGTGCATTTTTATTATCGTTTATACTTCTCAGAGATCTGGTGGATTTACGAGGAAATGTAAAAAGCAAAGCAATTGTCGAATATTTAGGAAGATATGATCCGGAGGGCGTTTTGATCGTACCGGACCCTTTTTACAGTCGTGGGATGCAAATGTTTGAGAAGGTAATTTATAAATTTCCCATCCTTAGTTCTATTTGTGCTTTTGTTATTGCATCGTCTTATTCATATGTCATCTATAACTTGGGTTTCAAGTTATATCAAATTCCACATATTTGCTGCAAAAGATATTGTGCCAATAAGTCGTTGATTGTTTTCAGGTTTACGAGCAGTGTTTAAGGTGTTGCCAAGCGTTTCTAGAAAAAAACTCATGATCTGATGACTTAAAGCTCTAAAAAATCGTCTAGTTTTTTGTTTTTGCACTTAATTTGTGTGATTTTCATATATTATCCGGATAATCAGGATAATTTGTGTGATTTGTGAATATCTGTGAATATTGTGAATTATCGTGAATGAATGAATAGTGTGAATACATAGACAATTTGTGAATTATCCGGATAATTTGTTTGATTTTCATATATTGTCCGTATTTGCACAACGTTGATGTATATTTTGGATTTTCGACAATTTTTTGCGAGACTCATTTATGGAAATTTTTTGAAATGAAAGGATGTAGGCGAAAAAGTATTTGTTGGTTATCTGAGTATAATCAAATACATGCATATATAAAATCAGAAAATCTTGAGAAAAAAATTTTCATTTAAGGTTTCGAATGCATAATTGATGTTTTTAAGGATCTTTTGTCAGACATAGACATATGGTTTATGTTACCGTCCAATTCATTGTTTCTTTCGCATTGTTGCCTTGTTTTTGATTGCTGTTTTCTTTTATTCCAGTAAATTTTTCGCTCAATTTCTGATACTTGATATATCTCTTAGTTAATTTTACATATCGGATTATCGGATTCACGGCCAGAGAATATGACCTGAATTGGGAGCTAGCTATCCAGCAAGATATTAGAGGAAAGACCTTCTAGTGACAATTACTCATGATCAATAGTTTGCAAAGTTTGGAATTTCAAAGGATTTGAAAGAGTATGAAAAGTAAAGATGTCGGAGTACTGAACTTACCTGGGAAAAGTATTAACACATACAATTCATATCATTTGAGAAATTAGTGGAAACGAATTGCCGAATGGGTTATTTGCAGGAAATGCCTGGGTTCGATTCACGGATAATGTATCTGATAATGAGATCTGATCTTCTCACTGATTTGAAATGGTCGGTCGGTGCAATTGCAACACAAGCTGCTCATGCGGCAACTGCTTGCATATGGACATTTCGTGAGGATAGTGAAGTAATAGAATACATGAAGGGAATCTCTCATTTGAGAAAAGTAACACTAAAGGTAACATTTTTGTTTTATCAAAATAATGATGTGTGCAGTTGAAAGATGAGCTTATATTTGACTCTTAGTAATCATTGTTCGATATCGTACTTAGTAGCATATAGAATACTCTCTTTTCTTTCATCTATTTAATCATTGTTTTATGCTGTCGAAGTTTTCCCAGTTTACTTTTTCGTTATGCCATATGTGAACACAAAGAAAGTCTGGAAGTATAGATTTCAAACATTGAATAAATTTAGTTTTATAGGTACCGAACGAAAGTGAATTGCGAAATGTCGAGAAAAGGCTGCTGGACAGTAATGTTGATTATTATTTATGGACGGAAGACAATATGGCTGTGTGCATTGCACTTAAACCGCAATTTAAAAGTTTTATCGAAAATCATGTGAAACATTTGAAACTTTTTTAAGTGAAGTGCTTAACTGTGCAATTAACCATATCATATTGCGTTGGTCATAACGATGTTGCATTGATTGAATGTTTCCATGAAATTATTAAGGTATAACATACTTTTTAGGCAAATTTATTCCTTTTGTTTTAATTGAAGATTTAACTTTTCGTTACGAACACAGTAAAGAATTGTTCTGCTCCACTTAATTTTCTGGTCTTCTACACAGAAGCATGTTTGCTTCCACTATTCACTTCGCAGATGATAAGCTTTGCATGTTTCTTCAATTCACATCACCGACAGTACGGGAAATCCTCACTTATTAACAGATGTGCCTACGCTTAATTTAAACAGCATGGTGTTAAAATCCGTATATTATTTATTCATTCATTGCCCAGTTGTGACATAGCCTCAACTGATTTTTCCTTCAGTTTCTTTTTTTTTTTAATGTCTTTAGTCAGCTATTCTCTATTGAAAAATGTTGTACCGATCATCCTGAAAACTTGGAGAAACAATCCTTTGCTGGCTTTGTTTCACAGTCCTAAGCTTATAGTAGTAAAGTACCTTCAGTAACTTCAGTAATATTCAGTAATTTCCGTAATTCAAAGGAATCATTCTTTAATCTCACTGTGCAATAAGGACGAATTTTTGATGTTTTATGACCTCTTTCCAGTGTGTGATAAATTTAATAAATAATTTGTGCTTCTGTTGTTTTCTTTCCAATCGTCAGAGTTTCAGTGAATTAAAAACAAAATCTTCATTTTGTTGGCTATTAATTAACAGGTGTTAACGATTCGGTTCAAGCCAGCCACTTGTTAGTTTTTATATTCTAGCACGGTTGTCATTGTTATTGCTTACTTTACCTTTCCATTATTTTTATCTTCGATACTTCTTTCGGTAAAAACTATTAGGCATCAATATCGAGAAAAAGATCCACAATTTCTGGATAAAGCTGATTCTTTTTTTTTACACGGCTTATTTGACAGATTTCCTTCGTGGTTTGTCTTAGAAATAATAATACAATAGTCCTTTACAAAACATGTTTTAAAATACAAGAAACAGAATAGTACTAGAAGTGCTACTATACACTCTATTCCTTCCTGACTTAATAAAACAAAATACGATTTATAAATGAAGCGGAAGAAGAAATTCCCTCCCAAAAAAAAGAATTCAGGACTAGTTTTTTTTTTAAGATTAAAAGCAAGTTAGCTCCATTTGTAAATCCATTTAGAAATCCGGTAAAACATAATTTAGTCTACCTTGGGAATTCTTATAGTTTGCACCTATTAGAAACAGTGAAGTAGCACATATTCGAGAACAAAGTTGCACATAATATATCACAATATTCAAATTGAGCATTTTAAACATTATTATGGTTTCAGCGGACTTTCTATGGAAAGGAATAAATTATCAAATTCTTTTCGAACTTGCAGTTTTATGTCTCGAAAATAGCAAAAATTCGTATCTGAACATATATATATATATATATTTGATGGTATTGTTTTTCTCTATTATTGAAAACGGGATGCATGAAAAAGATTGAAATGAGAAATATTTGAAGTGGCAGTAGGGAGTGACGTGACGTGGCAGAAAGCGACGTCAAGATCAAATTTTTATTGGGAAAAAATGCAAGACATAAACATGCCTGAACTTGCAAAAGTTCTGAAATTCGGGAAAAACAAATCCCAATATTTCGTGTGAATAAATTAACGGCTAGTTTAAAATAAAGGATAATAAAGGAAAAAAAGATAAGTTAACATAGGTGGCAGTAATAATTGAAGGCAACAACGACCACGGTGGCTGCTCCAACTGCTAATGGTACACCAACAAGAAGTACTGTGAGGAAAGTTGTACGAGTGGATAATGGAGCATCTGCTTCCGGATGTAACGGATTTGAATCCATGCTGAAATCGGCATAAACGTTAGATTCCAAAATTAGAATGAAATTCCTAAATTAAAATGTACTGCTGATTGTAAACAAAGACGATAATCTTACAATTCTAAATAACTTGTTAAAGATATGCGCGAGAAACTTGCTGTAAATAAGTTTTATTTTTTGTTTTCAAAAGTTCTCATACATCTGAAGTATAAGTGCGCAGCACTTAGTCGAACATGTTCATATTGATATTGTGCTCTCATTACTCTCTCATCAATTTCATTAACATCGCTAGTATTCGGTCATTTAATTTTTGGATGTTCTCTACATAGAGGAAAAAATTATAAGACATGAAGCATTTAGTTGGTTACCTGTATATACGACTAAAAATAAGGGAATCACCACTGGCTGCTTCATCTTGACGCTTGGTATTACTCCTGAGATATGAAAATGTATTGCACAAAGGTTTATCACAAGCGCACAAATCAAGCCATCTGAAGATAACTGCAGCTATAAAGTTTTCTAAATTTAAGGAAT
Organism: Mansonella perstans; assembly: GCA_037074765.1. Lineage (NCBI taxonomy): Eukaryota > Metazoa > Nematoda > Chromadorea > Rhabditida > Onchocercidae > Mansonella > Mansonella perstans. The sequence goes on from JBAMDO010000046.1 coordinate 130,736, forward strand.
AAAGAAAATTGTAGGCTTGTAAGTTGTTCGTAACATATATCATTCTGATTTTTGTGAAATCTAAACTGATGTTTTTGTATCGACAAAGCGACAATCATACTACAGTGTCACAATTTCCGAAAGCCCTAAGTAAGCCGAAATGAGATTTCAATATCCTAAAGTATTAAACAACCGTAATCGCCATTAAAATTACATAAACTATGAAAATGGGTAATATAGTAATGAATGAACATTTGGTATACAATCTTTTACAGCATGAATATCTTGTTGATAAAAATAGCTCGACCGTATCCGCTAGACAACCATAGAGTAACAACAGGGGAAGACATACTATGATGTCAACTCAATTCTAATATCTTATTGATAGAAATAAGGCGCTAATGCGCAGAAAACTTAAGTTAAATGCAACAAAAGTAGCTAGAGAAAAGTATAGTCCAAATCCAAATGAATGCTGTCAAAAGCGATAAAGTTTCTGGAATATGAATTCATGGAAAAACAATGTACTTGTTTTATTCTTTGCAGCACACTAAATATATGAATATCAGACAGTTCAAGAGTTCCCTCAGGACTACATTTAAAAAAAGCATTTTAGCACTGAACTGAATGTACTATCCAGTTTTGGCAGCGGAACTTTGAACTATATAATTCAAAATAATGCAGCATTTAACGCCTGCGAAAAATCACTCAATAGTATTTGGATGTAGAAGGCTCATTTCGAGCCTGCAATGCGGTTAATCCGTAATCTTTAGCAGTTCTTAACAGTTCAATCTTTCGGTATGAATAATGCCTTTTTTGATTTACATGCTTTCATGACTAGAATAATCTTTGTTCAACAATATTACCAATCAAAATGGGGAATTTATGCATAATCTCAATATTTACACTGAGGTTTGCAGTGATTAGCAATATTATACCTTTCCCTATGAACGTTTCATAGATATTTCTGCATTTTTGCTTTGCGTTCCATACATTCAAATTATGTGAAGAAGAGTGAAGTAAGAAAACAAACAGACCTTCCGACATTTCTTCTGCAGCCAATCATTTCAGTGCCGCATGTTCGAATAACTGAATTGGAACTTTTGAGTATTCCGACTAAGCATATAGTACTTTCACATACACCATATGGTACACAATGATCGTCTGTACAGTAACATTTCACTGCACAGACAACAGCTGTTGAAATTAGAAGCATCCATGCGAAGATCGATGGAAGGTGCATAACGCATCCGTAGACCGCTTCAGCGGAAGAATTCTGTGTTGCTTACGTTTCGGTCTGTCGTTTCAATCTGCATTCAAAAAAAATTTCAGTTAAAATCACCAAAAATAATCAGTTATTAGTCACTTTCACAGTTTATCTATGCTGTTTCTCTGAATGACTCAATTTTCTGTCAGCAGCTAATTCCGTTGGAACATCAACATGGATGTGACTGAAATTACACATTGCTCAATTTTAAATCCTCATCAAAAGCAATTAATTGGTTCCAAATCATCTTTGTCTTTCGTGTACTCCAAAAAATTTCCATTAGGTTAAACATTTCTCCTTAACCCTAAGAAATTTTCGGGGTGCTTGAATCTTTATTTACCCTATACATTTGAATTTGTATGGCCTATACATTTGAGTTTGTATGGCCTCAGAAGCATGCAGAAATCAAAACGCATTAGATATGGAATTAAATTTCTCATTTTCAGAATGCTTTGAACCAAATCAACCCTAATGTTTTGTTCTTCTTGAAGTGACGGATAATTGTACAATAAGATCGTTGCGTAACTGAGGACTTCAGTTTGGGAATTTAGAGCTTTAATGATTCATTATTTTAGAGAACTTTTATCATCCGAGCATGAATATCACAAAATTAAGGTTATGTTAAGTCTCAAAAGAATGAAGTGGTGGGGAATATTGTATCAGTTTAAGCAACTGGAATCCAAAAGCATGTTGTCTCCTTATGTTGATTTACAAAGTAGTTCAATAATGACCTGTACAGTGTGAATTACGGAAATTCTGTGAATCCGATGTAAAGTTGAAAGTGAATTTGACTAATCGACTTAGAATTTTTCATTTGTAGATACAATAAAATTAGAGTCTTGAGAAATACAAAGAAAATAAAGAGTTTAAGAAAAATCTGCATTACCATAGAATAAACTAAAGATACTAAAACCAAAGCATTAAAGGAATTTGGGGATTCACTAAAAAAATATTGAAGCACGGACAGAAATGAGAAAAGCGTGGTTGTAGTAGAATCAAGGATTAGTTAGACGAATAAAGGATGAAGGAGAAAAGGAAGCAGAAAATTGGAAAAAGTCCTTTAGGAGTTACAACTTTACTTGCTCAGCTAATTTTCCTAAAACGGTTTGGTTCTGTTTTGAAAAACTTTCTTCGATAAAGTGACATTAAAGAAGTGCAAATATGATTGAAAGTTTTCCTTAAAGTTTCGTCATGTTCCTGTAAGAGAAACGATGCATTCTAACTTCGATATCTGTGTTGAATTACTACTTCAAATTCACTACTCTTAGCATTGTATTCCTCTGGGCACAAACTCTTAAAGTTTTAACTCTGAATTGACGAAAGAATGACAGAGCAATTTAAAAAATATGAAAATTCGCTATAGTTTTCTGAAATGAATGACGAAATATATGCGTAAAAGTAATTTCCTTCACTTCAATTAAATAAGACTGCCAAAAGTGATTTCGGTCTCACATAAAATTTTTTGAATAGTTTTTGAAAATAAGCTTGAATGTTTTTTCAGTATTTTTATTAGAGGATTGTTACAAATTAGAATTTTTTGTTAAAAAAAAAAAAAAAAAAAAAAAAAAAAAAGCAGTTATCTTTGAATCTACAGTCAGTTAAGCAAATTGATGAAATGGGAAATTTTCACATTCGAACAACTTTTAAAAGCATGCAAGTTATGACACTAAATTTCGAGCAATAAATGAATTTTTATTGTTACTTGTCGCTGACTGCTTTGCTGATTTCTTCGAAAGTAATTAACCAACGATTCCTTCAATACTCTTTTGCTTGAGCAAAGTGAGGACAGTATAAACTTCTGATTCATCTTTGCGTGTCTTTTATTTTTTCGTTGTCTCAAGGTAAATTGTTATGAGTGGGAAAAAACAAAAAAACGAAAAAAGTATTTCAGATTAACAGAGAGCTTAGAATAATAATATTCTTTTACTTCTTACTAAGAATTGCTTAGATTTAGAATCAAGCATCATTTCTTAACCGGGCTGCCATTATCTGTGTAAATATACACTGATTACTGATATGTAGACTCATTCGTGCATGCCTGCTAAAAAGAACTGCAGAAATTACTCTTGCACTAATACAAAATCAGCTAAATTGAAATAAATCAGTTTAAATTAAGAGAATTATAAAAAATAATAAAAGCATGATGCCTTTGGGAACAAGATAAAAACTTAAAACTTCAAGGGGTTTTGTAATAAAGCCAACAAAGAGAAACTTTTCAAATATTGTCAGACTGTTTTCGTATAAAATCGACGACTCTTTGGGAAATAAATTTGAGTATTCTTTTTTTTAACAACTCAGAAAATGCTTTTTTCTTTTTTTCACTTGTTTCTTTTTTCAAAATAATATAATAGGACGTATATAAAAGCAGTCTTACTAGTCAGTATGGTTTTCTTTGTAAAATCATTCATTTTCCTTGCTAATGTTCACAACCGTTATCGAAGCGGGTAGCAAATCTCGGCTGACAATGTTTCCATACCAGTGGATCTCTTTTTTAAATTTGCTTATTTTACCGAAATTATTTCTAAAGTTTGCAGAAGTTTGGAATCAATTCATTTGAAGCGTCATAGAGAAAAACTATGTGATATACCTATTAATTTATTTATTAACAGCAATTGAAATTCAACTCGTGTATTTTCCATATTAAAACTGCAGCGGTGACAAATGGATTTGGCGAATCAAAATGCCGACTTTCATTTTAACGTTATCTCATTAAAAATTTAATTTGCAGAACTTGATTGCATCAAAAATATCAAATCAAATATCAATGACCAACAAAACATAAAACGTTCCAGAGTAACATTAACACAAAAAGCTGCATTTTCTTTTTATATGACACTAATTTTGATGTAAGTAACACATGGCACACGCATCTACAAGATTTAACTTTGGCTAGTTTTTAGAATGATTTAATAGGCCAAAAAGAAGGGAGAGAAAAAGAAATGAAGGAAAGTGAGCAGATTAATTGAATTAAGTGCTGGTCTACACGGACATTGCTTTGATGCAAAGGGTGAGAAAAGTGATCGAGATTTTTCTTTGCTTGATCTATGAATGGACAACAACAAAAGGAAGAAATAACGAAAAAAAATCGCGCTTTGCAAAATATTGTTTGTTGCCGCGTGCTCAGAATAGGCCTAAGAGCGTAGAAGAGAAAGCCTGAGCACTCATCCCGTACTACTCATTGATTTCCCGTTGTGTAAAATGATGTCTTTTTTATCTGAAGAGCCAACAAAGCCTTTAAAGCAAGATCAAGACGCAGCCGACATTACTTACGGATCTTTTGCCAGTTATAAAGCTATGTACCCTTCGTCAAGCATCTATTCACAAAGCTTCATTTCACTTTTATATCACTATAACTGTCACTTCTTACATAAATTCACAATTCATACTCGAAAATCTGAAACAGAGCTTCAAAGATCATTTTGGTTCTCATTTTGAGAGGTTGCTGCTGTTAATTTTGTAGAACTATATTTTGGTTCTCTCAAAGAGAGTATCAAAATATATCAAATGTTCATGTCGCATGTGAGAGAATATTCGTGAAATTAGCACTACGCTTATCTCTTGCATCTCCTCTTATCGCCGTTCTCTTGCTGTTCACTACATGTTCTTATCATTTCAAAAAACATAAGTTGGTAGTAATGGGAAGATGTGAGCTACTGTAGTTAAACTTAAAAGTTCCAATCGACAGAACTTTTAATTTCGAAAAGCTGAAGATATAATGAATACCGAGTTATACTAGAGTTGGAAAAGATGAACATTTTGTTATGTTCATTATGAGTCCAAAGCCGGATTTATCACAGTTTTTATCAACAAAGAACCTTCCTTGTACTTATTATCTTTTTCAGTAAATAAATCACGATTCAAAAAAAAAAAAAAAAAAATTAGTAAAATTAAAACGAAATAGAAACCATAGCTGAGCTCTGTTATCTAGATTATATTATTGCTATAGTTAAACAAATATGCCGCAGTGAACATGTGAAGCTACAATTAAAATATGAGCCATAATTTGACTTAATTTAATTCCCACTCATCTCAGTTCTTGAAATAGTTTATTTCAGTTCAAAATAGTTGCCAATAATGCATTTGTCTGAAAGTATAAAATGATGCAGTAGCGGGAAAAAAAAAAAGGGTTTCTATTGGTTTTTAAAGTCTAGCTCAGATTTATCAAGAATTTTCTTTCGAAACCTGTTATTTTGAATCTTAGGTAGAATACGTATAGAGGAAACTTACAATAATTTCCAAGCCCATTACAATATTAATGCCATTGTTGACGGATAAGACCAAATTTTTATTTCTTTTAAAGAAGGGAATTGTAATGAGCTTAAAAATTTTTAAAAACTAGTAAAAGAATACTATTTTATGGTTCCTAGCATAAACTTACCTTTTCTGGAATTTCTCACCATACTTTTAATTCTATTGTTCGTCTTAATTCTAAAAACAATATTTTATCTTAGTGTTATTCGGATATTACTTTTCATTGTTTGAGCATGTTGCATTATAAAATGCTAAATTTGAAGATAAAGTGATCATTCCGATCCCATCCTTCATATGAAAATATTGTCAGCATATTTCCACTACTCGTAAGACATAGTGCTCTCAGGGTCATAATTGTGAATGAAACTACTTGTGAGCCAATCTAGAAGACTGGTGGTGCTATAATAATTCACTTCTTGGTTAAGTTAGTGATATTGATAAAGATATTAATTTCTCGAATCCATTCATGGGCATAAATCAATGAGAGGTGTCAAAAGACATGACAAAAAAATAGAAAATCAAAATCAAGATGCGCTTCGATTACCAATAGCTTAATGAAACAAAGCAGCTGTTGATAATATAAAATTCTTATATTTCAAAAAATTGATCCACCACCGATTTATTTTGGCAAATAACAAATCAAAATTAAAGCTCTTAATGTTTCAAAAATACGACACACTCATGGCGCATGAAAATGGACCTAAAAAAGTAAGAGCTTGAGTTAAGCAAAAAAAAGAAATACAAGTCCAATGTGTCATTTTAGAAAAGGAAGCTTTTGTCATAAACAGCATAATGTCAATACAGTATAATGAATAAAATATAATGCTAAAAGCTGCATATCAAAACTGTATGCATCAAAATCTCCATTCACACTTTTCAAGGATTTTTATTTAGATTTTAGATTTGACCATTTCACCAAGACTTTGAAATGTGCAAAAAGAGAATTTTGAGAATGAAGATAATTTAGTATTTTTTTTGCAGCACATTTCATTTTTGTTTACTTTCTCACTGATCCCGATCGCTCTACAAAATTCCAAATATTTCATTACGGCACGACGGAATGAATCGCTCAGTACTTAACTTATTTCTTTTTTTTGTAAGAAAAAAGACTACAGTCTTAATTCAAAAAAACAAGAACACAGTCTAGACTTCTATAAACAATAGAGCTTTAGAAGAGAAACAAATTATTCAGTGCAAAATTACAGAAAGGAAAGGATTTTTAAAAGTCAGATATCAGTATTTTATATAATTTCCGAAATTCCAAAAAATTAAATTTTGTGTACATCTCAAAGAACATCTCAAAGTCTCAAAGTCAACTGTTTCTTACCAAATGGATGAAATAACAAACATAAATACAGACGAACAAAAAAATTTAAAAAGAAAGGAAAGCTTATTTTAATGAATGGAATTTAGTGTGGAAATAGGCAAAAATGAAATGTGCTGCAAATTTTAATAGAATTGGCCAATTTTGTGTTCATTAGCAATATCAAATGAAGACAAACAAAAATTGTTCGACAAAGCTTCATAAAGGTTTCTTTATACGGCAACTAGCTAGAAAGTTTTTCTTTCTTCTCTCAAAAATGAGAGAAAATTTCCAGATATCATTTGATCCATGCTAGAATATTATTCAACAGATAAAGTTAGTATTCCTCAACGCCAAAAAATCTTATAGAATTTGTCAAACATTATGACAAAAATATAAAAAGAAATCTTGGTAAAGTTATGTGATGATGGTTTGCACGAATTGAATTTGTTTCAGAGGATGTGAGTGCGAAAAGAAAGATATGAAGAGAGCAAAATAAATTTTTAAAGATGCGATGTTGTAAGCAATCTCCATGAAAATCTAATTAAATGGGAGCATTTAAGCCTTAATCCTGGTTAGTATCGCCTTTTCTTAATGATATCAGTTGACCATCTTTATTAGTTGCTAATTTAGATGTTGAACTATATAAGAGACTGAAATTAGCACACAACTTAGGAAAGGAATTTCACAGATAGGAATAATTTGATGAGTGAAGGAGAAAAAAATTCCATTCAATTTATGGAAAAGTAGAGCAACATTTATTTACAGAAAAGGATATCTATGAGCATTAGAATCGATTCATAACTGAGGAATGATGCATTTTCGCCGCCTTGCTTTCAAACTTTTTGTTCTTTGTAGGCTACGCTTTCCCAGTCTTATTATCAAAATTTTCCCTTGCTATTCTCGAGCTTTCAACTAGTAGTAGTAATAGTAGTGGTAGTAGTAGCAGTAATAGTAGTGGTGGTAGTAGTAGTAGTAGTAGTAGTAGTAGTAGTAGTAGTAGTAGTAGTAGTAGTAGTAGTAGTAGTATAGTAGTAGTAGTAGTAGTAGTAGTATAGTAGTAGTAGTAGTAGCAGTGTAGTAGTAGTAGTAGTAGTAGTAGCAGTAGTAGTAGTAGTAGTAGTAGTAGTAGTAGTAGTAGTAGTAGTAGTAGTAGTAGTAGTAGTAGTAGTAGTAGTAGTAGTAGCAGTAGTAGTAGCAGTAGTAATAGTAGTAGTGGTAGCAGTAGTATAGTAGTATTCTTAACCGATAGAATGTGTTTCACATTGTTTCACATCCGTTACATGGTAACATAAACACATTCAATTTTATTAATGTTGATAGCTGATGGCGAACGATCAAAACAATCCGTAATTGATGTGGTTAATATTCCTATGTTAAACTAGATTTTGATGGATCGCTTCATCATTTCTCCGTTGAGCACGCTAATCCTTTCCATTTCCAACCTTTTCTCTAGCCTTCAATCCTGATCTAAATCTTTCAAATCCTTCGACGCTCTATCATCAAGCATTTTCTAAATGTTCTAATCCAAACGATGTCATAGATTTTCATTAAATATGTTAAATACTTCTAGTCGCAAGACTAAGTTTTGTTTATTGCATGTATTTTGCTGGTTTTAATTACATTCCCTTCATTTTCTATACTGATTACATAAGATATGACGAATTTTCAAAAAAAAGTAGAAAAGGGACTCATTAATGTATTCTCCGTAGAAAGCTATGATTTCATTTAAACACCAGTGGGAAAAGTTGGAAAAGACTTCCTTTGTGATATTCCGTACTGCGCCTTCTTCCTTCCCAGCAAAAATGATAATTGTTTATCTTTGTTTTGCAATTATTTTGAAATACATAATCATTCCGATGCAAAGATAAGGAAGTTTTAAAAAAAGGTCTTCTCTGACATAAATGAAAATTTTTGAGTAAATTTGATCATTTCTCCTTTTCTTAAATGCAGAAGAATGTTTAATTTGTCAATGAATTGAAAAGCGAGTTTCAATTTGAAATTAAGAATCCTTTTCCTCTGTTCTTCCCTGCATTTAATCAATTGATTTAACAATGAATATAAAACGTTGGAAAGTCACTGAGTTGTGCAGATGGCTATGCATGATTGCTGGACATTTTAAATATTACACCAAAGTTCTTAACGTCTGCATTTTAAATGTGTCTTACACTTTTGTCACAGTTTTACGATCCAGAGCAATTATTTGCGAAGTCAAAGCAGCAATAAAGAAATAGTAATTGGATCCACTGGTTTTAACTTTTCCGTAATACTTTCCAAAAAATCTTTGATTGGTTCGCTAGCTCACTTCAAATAAGTTATTTTCCACGCTTATTTGCTATTAGTTCAAATTTCTCCGAATAATTCTTGCAAGTCGAAAGGGCTAATTGTAATATTGCTCTGCTCAAAGTTTTATTTGCGCGAGAAAAACAAAAAAAAATGTTCTTTTTTAACATTGAAGATGTGTTGAATTATCGATTCCGTAATCAAAAAGCATTTTAATCTTTTTGTGACTAAAGTTCTTAATTCTTAGATGGGGACTTTGTGAGCATGAAGAGGTTCTGTTCTCAAATGAGACCTAAAATTTTTAATGGATAATTTTGTTAAAAGTTAAAATGTAAAATTTCAATGTTAAAAGCTTTTTATGGATTCGTTTAACCGTATTCGTTGCTTGAGCACATCACATATCAATAGATTTCTTTTGTTGAAATTGTACTGGTAGCTGAATGATAATAATATGAAAAAAATGAGGAATATAGTTATCAGGATAATACAAATAATAAAAAATTCGCTGAATCGATTAATGCAGAAAAATTTGGCTTAAACTGATCACTGACCCTACTAAATAAGAATGGCTATTTATGATGAATTTTTGAAATCATGTTGGCCGAAAGCTCAGCAAGTATTACCTTTTTGATGTAAGTCCAAATCAGGTGGATGTTCTGAACATTCACTTGATTCATCAGTTAATTAAACTCAAGGTCTTGACTCCATTATTTAAACCAGTGATCGTTATTCATTGTCTAAATTGAAAAGTCTTTGCTCCTATCAAAAAAATTGAATAAATAATTTATATTTAAACAACCACGAACTTGAGGTCCTAGTATTTATAATTTTTTACCCCTCTTCCAAAGCGTTCTTTATACTCCAAATATTATAATTGCATTTATTAGAGGTGATTATAGATGTCGCAACTAGTAGCACTAATCATCATGCAAAAGAGGAAAAATCATTGCCGAAAGGGCTTCCAGCCTCAGTCTCATATGGTAGTGATTTGAGAGTGTTGGCCAATAAACCACTGTGTATAAGAGCTAACATCTTCAGTAAGAAGTTTCATCACTAAAAAATTTTGCAATTTTCTATTACTTCGAATGTGGAAAAGTACAAAATAAAATTTAAGACACTTCAGAAATCACTGATTAATTTATGGCTAAATTTGTATTGATTTCAGTACTCCTATCTTCGAATATCTAAATTTCGAATGAAGTAATGAGCTACTGCATAGAGAGAAATGCGAATGACGAAGAAAACGAAGGAACGACAAAATTGAATCTAGAAACACATGTAGGGCAGCAAGTTAGAAAATAATGTCATTAAGCTTAATAAAGAAAGCTGCCATCCTTTTGAATTTTAAATGAATAAACTTGAAGAATTGGAAAGTTAAAACATTTCATTTTGCAACCTTTGAAATTTAATCGCTCTTTAATGTCGCTACGTAATTCTGCGATTAGCAGAGTAGTATTATTACATTTTAAGAAATGCTGCATGAGAAAATTTCATTAAAAAATTATCTCATTCTTGCTGTACATGCATCCTTTCATCTGAAGCATGTTTGCACAACAAATTTGATAGTAGATTGTCATTTTTTTATAACTGTTTCTTCTCCTATCCAGTTCACAGTAGACAGCATCAGTATTTTAGAAATCTAGATCTGCTACCTAATATAATTCCTTGTAAATTCAACAATGTGTGTTTGCTATGAATTGGAAATCTGTTTTCGGAATCAGAAGTTTAGTCTGAAGAAAAAAGAAATAACATCTAAATGTACTATCTAGCATTTCAGGAATGGTATAGAAAAATTGAAGAGGCGGAACTGATATAAAACCTCATCAGATTGGCGTTGGTGGCAGAATACCGATTCGAAAACTGCGGTTTTTTGATAAAAAAGAACATAGAGCTTACTTACTCTATAAAGAAGAAAATATATGGATTTAACAATCGAAAAAAAGAAAAGATAATCAAAAATATCAATGAATGAAGACAATTTCAAATCAATTTTTAAACTGATCGAAAACATTTTCTGTCTGACTCAAGTAAAATTAGTTTGGTATATTCATCTAACAGTAAAAATAAAAGTATAAATATAAACTCATAAATGTATCGAGGATTTAAGGCAAATAGTTTGTTTTTGTATAAAATTCGACGATAGATCCTAGATTTCAGGAACACACTTAACTAGAGATGGAATTTTTCTGAATTAAAAGCAAAATACTAAGTCCATGCTGATTCTGACAACTATTGCCTTAAATTTGATTTAAAACATCTTCAGCATTCAATTGGTAGTGACAACTGAAATGTAGACTGATGAACACAAATCACTCAGGTGTAGATTTTTTAGAAAATAAAGCAAATCAAATTTATTTCTTCCCAGTTTTATGTGTACTCATTTTCACATCTCACAAAAACTTTTAATAATAGAATGGTTTCGTGAGAGTATAAACAAATTTCTCAAATTTCAAAATTAGTAAAAAAAAAAAGTATCCGACAGCTGTTTTTAAAATATGAAGCATAGAACACTAACAAAAATTATGGGGTGAAGCTCGACGACACTTTTTTAAACTTGTAAGACAATATAAGAATTTTCATGGACGGAACAAGACTTCAGGGCTCACACGTGTTTTTTAAAAGATGCAATTTAAAAAAAAGATTGATCGCTTCATTTTAAATCTCAAATCAGTCTATGTGGCAGATAATTAGACAGTAAGAATTTCTGTCGAGACTATTTCATTCTTTGTTCTGCTTGTTGATCTGATACAGAAATTTTCTCATGTAATAAATACTGAAATCATTCTTATTGAAATACATCACTTTTTTTTGATATGATTTATTAACGCTTATCAATAACAGCGTAAATGTAGAAGTCAGACCTTCCTTTACTATTTCGAACTTTAGTTTGTGGAACGGGAATATCCGGTTCATTGATGACACTGTTCTATTTGTATATCAATCATAGCGGCGCTTAGATCACATTTTAACTGGACACGAATTGCAACTGGTAGGAATTCCAGAACAATAACTCCCCTTTTAAAAACATATCTATACAAGCAAGCATAATGAGAATGGTAGAACGAAGCCAGTGACCAAAAATTAACTCAAACTGGAAGACTTAAACTAACACGAAACTCTCATACAAAATCAAAACGATGTTACCCTCTGTTCCACATCCTATTCAGTTATACTTACCTTAAAACTGAAAATCTAAGACACTAAAAACACTGACCGAGTATAGCTATTGCACTCACACTTTTGTGAACTATGCTCACCATCCAGAACTTTCAGGATTTCATCCAATGCAACTTAAACGCAATTAAATCAAAAGCAGCCCATCTCCATAATTAAATACTATTCAAACAGCAAGAGGTTTACACCTAAACAAAAAAACAGAAACCCGCAATTTCGCCAAATGACGTTTATACTTTTTCGTGAATCAGGTCATATCCAGTCTAGAAGAAATTAGCAAAGATTTTTAATCAGTTATGAGTACTGAAATGTTAATAACCCAAACATCCTTCCAAAAATCCCGCCAAATACACTCTACGTTGACGTTTATGTTTTCACTCAATTTAAAGCTGGATCAATTCTAACTACAACACTGGCGGATGATCTTTATAGTGGACAAAGTGAGACTTCAAATAAAACTCGTAGTATCAAAATTTTATTCTGAAGTCTGTGCATCCAAATGCACTTCAGAAATCCATATAAGGTGCAACTTTGTCAATATGGTATAAATTTCAAACATTTCAAAATTACAAGACCAAAATTCGTCAAAGGTATCACGCGCACAATAAAACAATAACAAATGAAAGGTATACGCCATCATATTTACGATAGCATGCGATGAATATAAATATAACGAAAAAGCTCACACCGAGCACTTAAATAGACAAAATAAATTTACAATCCTATATATAGTCTGCAATACAATATATTCAATCTGCAATAAATACAATATTTTCTGCAATACAACATATTCAATCTGCAATACAACATTTTCAATACAATGTTTGAAATAAAACATTTAAAACGCAACGTTTGCTTAACCTTTTTTTTCTGTTATGTTCTCTTTACTTCCCAAACTATCAAAATAAATAAGATTCCTTATTCTCTCGCTTAGATCTATCTCACGTTTTGCACACAAATATGCTGGAAAATCCATAATTAAAATTCTCACACTGCATAAAAATGCATTCATCAAGACTACCAAGTCGAAACTGAGTTGAAAATGAAATATTATCACTCAACTTGCGGAAAATTTATGAATGAACTAAGTTCGTTCACGATGTTAACTGCATCAAAAACATACAACCTGAATACTATTTGAAGCTTAAATTTAATACTAGTTAATACTCCACTCAGACGCCATTTCTTGAGCTCTCTAACAAATTTCTGTGGATATTCTACTTGATTTCGAAATTTTCCAAGCATTCCTTGGAACATAGTGGTATCCCACCATCTGGTCTATGACAGGACATTAACAGTCCTAACAGTCTACCCAGCACTTTTCAAGTTCCAGAGAAATAAGCCTAAACTGAAATTTGCTCTAACTTTCAATTTCATACTCAGTATAGAACTCGATATTTTTAATAAGACACACTTTATATTCGCTATTTCTATCCAAACCCTTGTTTTTCGGACACATGTCGAATTTCAGATCCTTGACACAACCTACCTTATCTGAAAATTTCGTTTATTTACTACAAAAGAAGTTTCAAAGATATCCAGAAATAATCCCGAAAAAAGAAGGAAAACTGTCAAAAACCCAAGCGAAGTCAAACAAAGAACTACAAGTAGAACAGTTAACGAAATAAGGACCAGATATAAACAAGGGCGAGAGAAGAATATTACTTTAAGCGCGATTCGTTTTTTGAGATTTTCTTTTTTTGGCCCTCGCTTTTGCCCTACTCATTTCTGTGGAAATGGAAAATTTCAAACAGCATGGGTACGTGCATCACAACTCACTGAAATAAGGAACAAGACTTGGCATTTCAAATATACTATCATACGTGGTTGACACCGCTGGTAACCTACGCAGCATGTACCATTACTAATAAGACTTACCTATAACGATCACTGAGAAAAAAATCATAGCATAATTTGTCCTTGTTAAAATAAGTTTCAATAATGAAAAAATTAAAGGAAGGAGACAGAGCTAGGAACAGCTGTGGTTTGAGCGTACAATAAAAATGAAAGTAATAAAGATGAGCATTTGGGGCCTCTTTCTCAAACCGGTGATTTTTTGCTGAAAATCCTAATTAAATCCTAACGCTTACGTTTCCATTTGCTTAAAGCAGCATATTTTTTGCCGTAATACGCCTGGGCTACATCATTCCTTCGTTGTAAAATACACCGACATTCTCCTCTCTCCTGTTCATTCATTGGTTGCCGTCTTGGAAATTCCGAATAATATTTGTCATATACTTGGAACATCTGCAAAACTCGTTATCTATGTTAAGTATTCGGGAAATTTCAAAAAATATTATAAAAGAGGACTGTAAGCAAAGAATCATATCACAGTAACTGATAATCTGAGCTACAACGATAAAAATCATTCGAAAGAATTGCAAAATTAAAAGGGTCCTTAGCAGATGGAAAAGCTAACTTCCTGATCTGCTTTGTCAAGTGCTTGCTCTAACTTCATTCGCAAATACTCCGCGAGCAAACGATCCCAAATTTTAGCAACCACACTACGCCACGGCACCTGTTTTTCAGTTAGCTCCGTTTGCAATTTCTTCATGATTGCAGATACTTCATCCTGTATTAGGAAATATTATGATAGCAATCCAAAAATAAACCAGAATAATAAGTACAGTAAAATCTAATAAAACAGATTTTGGTCAGCGGATATCTTCCTTCACTAAGTGAAACATAACAGCTAACCTCACCACCATATTTTTTATCGTATGCACATCTCCTAACTAACTCTTCCATACTTTCCGATCCGATGACTTCATGGATTATTTTGTTGCGTGTATTCGCATCAGGTTCTTTATCTGAAAGTTCAAGATTTTATTCAATAAATTCACCACATTTGACAAAAGAAATACTGTTTGAAACTCTAAAAATGTGGAGGCAATTTATTTACCAAATCTACTGAGGTAATCGGCTAAAGCATAATTTATCATTTCTAATGTATCTTCATAACTGGCTGTCCCATTTTCTTCACATGTCACGCCATTCGGATAACCGACTCGAATTGCGTCCTCTTTTTCAACCTCTTCATTTTTTACTATACAATTGTCACCGTCAAACTGAACCAATGAAGCCGAATCTTTTCCTAAAAATGTGAAACTTTTAAAATAAATGGAAAGTATTCGGAATCAGTTTCAACCGATGAGTATTAATACTAATTTTCCTTTTAAAAGAGATAAACTAAGGTGCGTTACAATAACTGTTCAAAAACACTGGCAGAAATCTTACTAGAAGAACAAATTTTCTTATCCAATTTCGACAGCACACCATTGTAATGATTATCTAAGCTACCAATTTTTCCACCGACATACGCACTGATGAGATCATCGAGCAATGAGATAATTTTTTCTGAAGATTGCGACGGCGATCTTTTTTCATATCTAAAAAGAAAATGTTAACAAGTACGAATGGAAAGATTTTCTTTTCAAGCAAATCTGTTTATATTAACTACCTTGCTATTTTATTCGGCGGTGGCGACGAATCGTTTTTAAGCAGCTTCAAAATGACGGATGAAGAGATATTTTTACTGTATATGAAAGACCTAGAAGTAAGGAAGAGTTATGGAGTAAAACTACTTAATCCATTATAAGGGCCAACTTGAAAAAAAACAACTGAATTCTTAAAAACTCAAAACCAAACGTGATAAAGGAATTAATGCCTTAGAGTCTAAAAGGCTAACTATCATTACTTGTTTCGATGAAATGATGTAGGAGGAACCCATTTCGAAAAGGAAGGCATAGAACTGGTTTTACGACCCTGCAGTATGGCTTCACAACGAGTACTTTTCTTCGGTATCACTGCAATATAATACATTGAAATCACATTTGCTTACACAGTTTCGAAATAACCGATAAAAGGTTCAACACAGTTTATCCGATCCACCAATTTTTATCATCCATGTTACTAATAATCCATTTTCCCACTTCCAAATTCAATCATCCCCTCTTTCTAGCATGCTAAAAAAGATCGTGATATTTAACAAGTGAAAATTCCCGGAGATTTCAGTAGAGAATTTATGTCCTGAATCCAATTCATGACTACACTTTCCTAAACGAAGTACGATTACCTTAAGACCTTCTGTATTCTAAATTACAACCATCAAGAAAGCCAGTGTGCATTAAGCACTATTTTCATACTTATCTAAAAATGAAGATATATGTGGACAAAATTACCTGAACACAACTGAGACGGCGACTTTGAAATGTTACGATTACTAAAAAGCTGAATAATGCTTGACCACCACTGGTGCAAGTATTCTTCATCTACGAGGTCAAGATATTCGCGAGCGAAAACCCAGAATTTTTGGGACAAATTAACCGGTGGCCAAACATCCAAACCTTCATCTAGCCAATTTATTTCATCCTCTATGCATGGGTCTTCCACTACTCTGAACCGAAAAAAACTTGACAATAGCTACTATGAGCAATAGCGAATATCTTTATAAATAGTAATTAAAAAAAGGAGTTTTTGAAAATCCAAAAGTCCGTACTAAGTAAATCTCCAAAAACTAACTTACAGTTCTCCCTCCATTTGTTTACTGCAGCTAGGCAGAGGCTCCGAAGTTTTAAGCTCATATACAGGCATCAGCCTGCTGGAGATATCCTCGGAAGGATAATCGCCAGTAGTGAGGAAGGTTATCTCTCCGTAAATTTTCTTTTGATGATCCGTCGTATGTATCAATATTTGCTCTAGCTCTATTTGTAATTCATCCTGAAACTGTTTATAGTTGTGACGAAGAGCATGAGAATTTTTGATCCTTTTACTAGTGTACCGTTGCTATATGCGGCTAGGCATTGAGAGCGAAATTTTACGTCCAATCCGTGCTATTAGTAACAGCAGAATCTAAACTTTATAAAGTTAAGAAAGGACCAAGTCAGAAAAGACAACAGCAACATTCTGGCAGTCTTCATCATTTGTAATGGCCAGCAGTTTAGGACATTCATTTAAATAATCGAACTCGGCAAAATCAGGTGTTGGCGTCACCAAATCATTCAGAGATCCGCGCCTTGTATGTAAAGGAGATAATGCACCTGTAAAGAAAAAAAAATATGAAATAAATGGCAGCATGTTGTAAAAATGCATACAACTTTACTAAAAAATTTCAAACTAAGCAATATTTTGAATACGATCATTAAATAAGGAGTTAAGCTAATGTAATGCGAATTCCATGAAGTAAGTTCGCTGCAGTTTAATCATAATGATCCTCCATGTATCGGATTAATACGATAAGTAGCTGTCAATATATATTTACTAAAAAAACTTCAAGAAAACCTAATATCAAAGAACGAATTTAAATTATTGAAAATGAAGCGACACATTACCTTCAAAGCTCCTCTACCGAATGGATAAAAATAGCATTCGAGAGTGGTGAAAATGAAGAATATGAAATAGCTCACCGTTCATAAGTTGCTTGGATTTGTCATCCGAAATTCGGGAAAGCTTGTGTGGCAGTGAAGAATTAGGCGAATTTGAACTCTCTATTTTCCTATACTTCATGATCTCTCTAACCGTTCTAAAGTGCCCATTGGATCAAAAGGTGACGTGTACATGTATGACACCTGAATACGTAATTCATCATTGTTTCAATAATAATAATCAAATCACACTACCAATGTATTAAGGGAAATCATCGCCTCCAATAAGACTAAAATCCAAGTTCAGTGTTGTGTACGAAAAATCTGGCCAGTAGCCAATTCTTGTTAGGATCGTTATATGTGCTGAAATGCAATATCTAAAATTTCAAAGTGTGGAAATTGTTAGAATTGATTCAGAGAGTATGGTATCTTCATAATTGGTGGAAGAAGTAACATCAGAACATACCAATTAGTACTCCTTTTCGAGTCTTAATAGAATCAATGAATAGATACATGGTATCATATATAGGTCGATCTATACACTTAATCATTGCAATGCATCATTTCTGGAAGTATTATAGAGTCTCAAATTGATTGCTAAATAATCTATTAAAGTAATTGCTATTCACGGAAAAAGAATTATCATTGAAAGGAATTAATTCTGGAAATTATAGTAACTTTACGTGAAAAAAATTCTTTGCTTACCTTTTTAATCACGCTTGCTTATTCATAAATATGATAAAAGTTACGTGATATAGCATTTTTGCAGATTATAGTGCAACTAATGCGCCTACCATTTTCAGTATTTATCTATCTAATAAAGTCAAAACAGTCAGACTATCTTCTATAAATTAGGCTATTCACACAAGTGCAAAACAATATAATGACAATTCACGGAGCTTTTTGACACGGGAATATTAACGTGGTGATTTCGATGAAATATGTTACAACTATAATATGTAGTAGTTGCTTTTGTTTTATTCAATTGGCTAATGATATTATGCTTGCATTGGTAAAAATTTTAACTTTGAGCGGAAAAATCTAACATTTATCGACTTTTTGACGGAGATTTTTGACATACAAGCATGAATCACATAATACTGGCTTCATATTCCTGAGAAATAGTGATGAGAAGAATATGTGCTGCAGTGATTTAGATTTTAGTGTCGAAAGATTGAGCATGTGGTTGACATTCAATCATTGTCACTTGTGCTAATCTTTATCCAAAAATTCATTTTTGAAATGGACACTTCACGATTTCTCAATGCAAAATCACTAATTCGTTGTTTTCGATTCCGTATTTTTGATCTGCCCTGAATCACATACACGCATTTGCGATGTCCCAACGTTGCAAAATTAGTTAGTCTTTGCCTTATCACAAACATCGAATATTTGCTTATACAGTTAATCGTGTGTTAAGAAATATATCGCATTCTCATCAATTGCATTTACCTTGTTGTATATCAACCAGTATGCCCCAATCCAGTTCTTCCTAGCTATATTCGTAACAATCTCACCGCATCTTTTCCTGATATTTTAGGAAAGATGCTTTGAAAAAAAGGCAATGTCCCGAATTTTTCGCTCTCCGAACACTGCCGAATACCGCAATTGGAACAAATTCCGCTTAATATTTAACTAACCACTATAATGGTAAGCTTAAGATGGTGCTGTATGTAAATTTTTGTTCAATTTAAGAAAAAATTTTCAATTTGCCAAGGTTAAATCAAAAAAAAATTTTATGTTTACCTGCAATTCTTTTTTTAACCTGTTGTTACTTGTGGTTGGAATAAATATTGACTTGAATTGCGCGAAATAGGAGAGACTTCAAACTTTAAGTTTTAGTACGATTACCGTTCTTTTTTTTTTTTTTTTTTTTTTTTTTTGATTACCTTCTGGACCAATAGCGCAATGTATCAAATTTAAGTGATAGATGATTCTCTCACGTAGTTTCGATATATCAAATATATCTTTGTCTGTAAAGTTAGTTTTTAATGACTTCTTAAATTAAACTTTAATTAGATTTAAGCTTCGTTGAAATTTTACGCTTCAAATTTTTCAACATTTTTAGAAGTTAGGTATAAATCGGTTTAAAATTTATTTGTATTAAAAACATGGTCCCTACCAAAAAAAAAAAAAAAAAAAAAAAAAAAAATAATCTGAAGAGAGCATTAAGCCAGACTGAAACTGTGGAACACGACCAGACAGCAGTGGTAGTATCGGCCGTGCTTCCTTTGCCTATCCACTGACGTACACAATTACTGCGATACTGATATCTTGCTACCGCGAGAGGACGCGATAAAGACAAACGAAGCGGTGATGTGGCACGACCGGCATCAATTGTTCGGGCGTTGTTTGTGTCTATTTGGTCGGTCAGTCTGTATAGTATTTGTACATATTCATAAATGTCATCGTTTAAATGAATGATTGTCAAAACAGGATTTTTTTTTTTTTTTTTAATGCTCAAACAAGCAATGTAATAATATACATCGAAGGTAGAGAGATATTAAGTGAGGTCACGTACGTAAGGATAAATTATGGGTTACGCAAGCATACATCTAATTAGTTTGTTTTTCAATTGAGATTTTTGATATAGAATGAACAATTCTCTTTCATATTGTTCAATTCTTTAAATTTAGACAATTTTAAAGGTTTTTCATTTCTAATCATAAATGAGGAAATATCTCATTAGAAGGTAATATATAAAAATGCCATAATTTTAGTTCCGAAAGGGAGAAGCTAATTTAATTGTAGTAATAAGCTGTCTGCTTTGTCTGGCCCCTATATTAAAGCTTTTTGAGAAGAGAATTTCCAGGATGCATGCTTCCTTGCATATGTCTGTATGTAACTCTATTTTATAATGGGTTTGAAGACTAACTGTAAAAGACAAGTATACATACTAGCTATTTCCATTATTTGTCATCCTTTTTTTGGTTTCAAAAGTGTCGTGCTGGTGTTTGAAATTTGAATATTAATAGCGAGCGCCAATGTAGCTCATCGGACCTTTGTAGTGTGCAACACGGACAAATCCTTTGGGAATTCTCATAATCTTCCTATCAGATATTGAGATGTATCTGAGTATTTTTTGATGATAGGTATGAGTGAATTTTATCACAGGATTATTTAAGGAAAGGTGAAATTTGCATTTTGGTTAAAAAAAATTTGAACTATTTTGTTTCTAATCAGAAATTATTATTATTAAAATTTATTATTAAATTTCATTATCATGAAATTAAACGTAGCGTTAACTTTAGTCAACTACTCTAAATGTCGCATGAATATTTAGTAACATACTGAAATAATTTCTTAAACAACTAGAAGAGTTTAGTATGAAATATGGTTTCTTTTCTTGAAAAATGAGAGTATTAATTAAAATGTGAATTAAGCTGAGGAGTTCAGTTCATCAATCATAATTTAAAAATCTCCTGTAGACGAAATATTATAGGTCTCAAAAATTATGTCCTATTAGACATGATTTAATCCTTATCACAAAAAGCTAAATATATCCAACAGAAAAAATAGTGTGGTTTAAAAAGTTTCCTTAATGATTACACTGAACTTTGTGCTGAAGATTGCTGAAGGGCCTGAAGTAAAGATTCTGTTTTTGAAAGTTTTCTAATGTTCATTTTTCCCAGTCGACTCTATTTCATCTTTTTAGAATATTCTGGCAAAGTTTCCAGTTCATTTTTGCTAATACTCATGAATTTAAATTTGGGAAGGTATCAATCTGCTGTGTACAGATCTTACCTCAAACTGTAAAATATCCGTTTTATACCAGTTTCCACGGATTTGAGGCTGAAAAATGTGTGGTGCTGAGAAAGTTCATCTATTGGTTGAAAACCCGGAAATTGCGAAGATCTTCTAAAGTTTCCCCTTCAGTAATTATTTGGATTACATAGATCTCTTGTAAAGAAATTGGTTTTTTACCTCTTCTTTCACCCACACCGAGGATTTCCAGTTAATCACGGTCAGATTCATTTTCTCCGATTGCTGTCGAGTGGGTTTTGGTGTTCAGTTGACGTGGACCGCCACCGTCAATATACATTGTTGTGAAGGGGTATATGTTGCTCTGGGATCGATCGATATATGGACGCTCTCGCATGCGGCAACTGCTTGAATTCGCACGCGGCAGCTGTAACCCACCCGAACGGATTGCGAATTTCGACCGGGACCCTCATAAACGATTTTCGTTCTTCGGTTTTGTCGTTGTTTAAACCACGTTTTTGTAAACTTTCACCCCGCACTATGTTAACTGTATATTGGCTATGCTAATGAAATAATTGGGATCTATACCAGATAACTTAGACTACTCTTACCAGTAGTTAGTTGATAATGGGACATCCGTTGTAGATCGCCATCCTGCCTTGCCTTGAAGTCTGTTTTGTAGTATTGTCTTATTTTGGGAGAGTTATCTTAAAAGACTAACTGAAGCATTGCTCCAACCGTTAGATTTAATTATTTACGTGGAAATGAATTGAGAAACAGAGCTGGATTGTACATATAACTCTTCCGCACTGTACAGGATCGGTGACCTTGACCTTTAGTTTTCAGGTGTGTGTGGGATGTCCTTCGTTCATCCCATTACCATAATAGGACAACACTTCTGTAGTACTACTGCTGGGCTATGATGCTAACGCTGGATTTGAAAAGGTCACTTTCTTGAGATGAATTAAACATTGATGACACTGTAACCATTGAATGCGGTATTCACTTTCGATGTTGGTTATGTCTAAGTCCCTTATGAAGTTCGGCAAAACTTTGCTGAAATTAAAAGGCTCACTTACATTTGTTGTTCGAAGGATTTTTGTGTGATGTTCTTTTTTACCAATGTTACGCATCGCGAAGTACTGTTTTGTGGTCCTGATTGGTTTATTTCCAGTATAGGATGTTTATTTTTAGTTGGTATTTCAACCGTCCTATTTTGCGGTGAATGTTACAAAATGATTACTTTGGACGATGAGTCGACGGTCAACAACTGTAAGGTAACTGGGAACGAAATGCATGCATCAGTTGGTGTTGGGATGGATTCTGCTTTACAGGTGGTTTTTTGATTTTCGAACATTTCACAATTGCGTTCACGTTTATAGCTAAGACTAATTCCGAGTCTTTGCTGGTGAG
Organism: Mansonella perstans; assembly: GCA_037074765.1. Classification (NCBI taxonomy): domain Eukaryota; kingdom Metazoa; phylum Nematoda; class Chromadorea; order Rhabditida; family Onchocercidae; genus Mansonella; species Mansonella perstans. The sequence goes on from JBAMDO010000046.1 coordinate 153,468, forward strand.
TCAGCAAATACGATGAACTTTTCACTTATATATGGACTTATCAACTACATCTAGAGTGTATACGATGGACCCTATATCTAGAGTGTAGCAGATATCGTTATCACTTGACTTATTGTGTATGAAGTTTTACTGTTAGCATTTGATTTGCTTCTTATACTCATTTAGATTAGAAAGTGAAACTTCATTCACTTATGTTTTGCAGACGTCGCTGAAGAAGGCCCAAAATAATTCGATCTCAGATAACATCTCAAAGAATTGTGTGGATAAGTCAAAAGAAATGATTAGAAACGGTGCCTGGATTAGTGAAAGTACTGCAAATGAAGAACAGCATCGGGATGATAGGAATAATGATGATTGCACCAGGCCGACTTTTTCCGGTGAAAATGGTTATTTGGGTGCCATTGATAAAAAGGGTGCGTTTTAAGAATCGTTCTCAAGTGTAACATTTCGGCTTTTATTGTTAATTATACTGCCTAGTGCATTAAAGTATTTTCTTAAGTTAATCATATGTATTATATTCAAAACAGATTACAGTTTGGTAGATTTTAAAATAAATTGATTGATTTATTCCTGGTAGACACTTCACAGATTCTAATGGGTTGGATACGATGGAAGATGATATTGTGATTGAAAACGAACTTTGCGGAAATAAAGGAAAGAGTAAAGCACCGATATTCACCGAAAATCGTACTAATAAATCGGCAGCTGTCGAATGCATAGGTAAACAGTGTTGCAATTTTAACAGTATTGTTATCTTAAGTGGTTAGTAGTTATAAAAGTGCTGTTCTTGCTAAAACCTATGAAGGTTGCCTTTCTTATTTACACTTATCGCGACTCGAGTCTCGAATTGTTTCAACTTCATATTTTTATCCACCCTCTTTTTTCCTCTCATTGTTGGCTTCCTTTTGTATGGTAAAACAGCAGTGTTTTAATAATTGGGGGCTTCCAAAAGTTGTTGATTCGAATGTGTGCCTTGCATTTCCACAGCTTTCGTAAGGCTTGCTTGAGCGATTTTGCAAAGTGGACTACTGTTACCACAGTTAAATCTTGTTTGTATGCAAATAACTTAGTTTTGCAGATTTAGATGACGATCATGACGAACTTAACTCTGATGGTGAGCCACCAGCAAAAAAGAAAAAAGCGAAATCACCAGTGCCAGATGATCCGGACACTCAGGTTTAGCTTTATGTTTTTAGAACTGCAAACAATATCTTTGACAAACAAGAAATAAGTTTGTATTTACAGGATTTTTAGACGAAGTGCATTTTAGGTAGGGGAAAAAAAACCAGAATTGACGAGCGGTGAAGCTTTATTGAACAAGTTAGAAGCCTATGTCAAAGATGCCATTGATAAGAATGCAAATGTTGAAAGGTGAGCAAGTTCTGTGAAGATGTAAGAATTTAATTTATTGCTTTAGTTGCTTCATGCGTTACGTTGCTGGGTTATTCACTCTAAGAAGTATTATAAAACTTATCAGTGAAAATTGATCGGCATGGCGCGAAAAATCTTTAATGCAGAGATTTATTTGGTTTGGAAACAGCTGTACAGTGGTAGTCAGAGACCACGAGTTCATGATTTAGTGTCTTCTTTAGAATCTTATTCTTGCTACATTTTCTATGCAGGAAAGTGCTGGATGCATTATTAGGAGCCATTAATATTCAAGTGCAACGTGAACCTCTGTCGGTTCGGAAACTTATACTGGACAAGCAATTGGTTTTGCCGAACACTATTAGTTTCCCACCGTCGCAGGTATTTTTCAGCACTTATTTGAACTGTGTATTTTGTAAAAAACTTATCTTTTTATATCTTTATATGCTTTGGGAGCGATTTGCTGTGAAATGATTTTTAATTGCTTATAGCTTTTCAATTTTATCAGAGTGTTTGGTGCGCAGATTTGATGAGTTTTTGCAGGTTGTGGATTTGCTGATCGAACATGATCCTGATGCACCTTTGTCAAAAGTAATTGGGCGGATGTTCGGCGACGAAAGGCCAAAGCTTTCCGAAGCCGAAAAACGCGAACGGCATTTGCTGAAACTGGGGCATCCTGCTCCTCATATGACTAAGTTGTTAATGGACATCGGACAAGATCTTGTTCAGGAATCTACATATTCGGACATCGTCCATGCAAAAAACTTGCCTGAAACCCCGAAAAATATGGAAACATACAAACAGGTTTTTCATATTTTCGTATAATTTTAATGAAAAACAGGCATTTGAAATCATAACTGCAATTTTTTTTAGGTAGAGGTTCATACTTTGAAGCAGTCCTTCTATTTAGTATTCTTTATAACTTGTAGAAACTTTTTATCTTTAATTAGAAGTTTCTTGGAACGTGCAGATTTTCCTGAAAATGTGTTTGAGGTTGCACAGCAGCTTAAACCAGTGTGGGAAGCTTTGCGGAAGAAAAATGAACCGTATAAACTGAAACAATATAATTGTCAATTGTGCAACTTCCGAACTGAATCACGGATCATTCTTTCGGTGCATCGGCAGACACCACACTTTGATGGAAGGAAATATCAATGCGCACTATGTCCTGAATTCTTCACCAATGAAAATATGATTTCACAACACTATCTGTATGTTTTTTGTCCCATCTTGGACCTAGTGATTTCTGTCGTTGTTTTCTAGATTATTTGATCATGGAATTGAATTTTAATCTTATGAAGTTCAGAAGGGAGCACGAACTGGTAGCTGGAAAAGAAGAAGCTATTCCTCGAAATCCTTGTCCATGTTGTAACGAGGACTTCATGTATAAAGGACAACGCGATCAACATCTGAAAATGTGTCGAAGAGATTTGAATAGAGTTCGGTGAGTGCAATTTATGTTTATCTTAATATCTTGAGTTTTTGCTGCAAGGCGTGCAAAAAGACCATGGTTTTTTAACTTATTTGTACGAATCAGCCATCAGAATTGATAATCCTACTCATTGGTTCCCATGGATTTCTCGTCTCATCTCCAGCTTGTATTCCAGCCTAATAATGGCACCGAAGCATCCCCAAGACGTTAGTGCCATCAATCACTGGTTATGGGATAAGCCTCCTGTTGATCCAACAATACTGCAGCAACAACAAGTGGCACAGAGGCAACAAGTAGAGGTTTGTTTTAATTTCTTTATTCGTGTGAATGAATGATGGTAAGCTTCGTTTTTTTCGGCTCAGAGCTACCTTTCTTTGTCTTCATATGTCTTTGAAAGTTACCAACAGTTTCTGTCTTCATTAACCATTCCTTTTATCTCCTATTTCTTGAATTCATTCCAGAAACTGCAACGTGTTCAGCTGGCGCAGCAGCAGCAACAGTTGCAGCAACGACGTAGTCAGACAGCCGTTACTAATTCTGCACTTTTGGCAGCACAGCAACAGCAAGCTGCACTTCTCTTACAACAGGTTCTGTTTAAGAATTGAAGTTTATTTTTGTTTTACGTAATTCATGTGTAAATCTCTATGGGTATTAATGATGAAGGATGTCCATGTCTTCAGTCTTGGGAATATATTTTTAAAGTGGAATCAGAGATAGTGATCCTCCAATGTTCCTATTTGGTGGTGCAATATAATTTAAAAGGATTTATAGCAGAGGATAAGGGCGGCACAGGCGGTAGCTCATCATCAGCAACAGGCGAAGATGTCTTCGTTAATGGGAAATCCAAGTCTCTTGGCAGGTAAGACAATAAAATATGTAACTTCTGGTCAATGATAAAAATCTGAATTTGTAAAGGTTTTATTGTGCATTTTTCGACTGTTACTTGAATGTATTTTTAGTTTTGAATAAAGTCACTTCTGTATTTTTAGTTTTGAATAAATTCTCAAAACCCTTTCTACTTCCACACATTAACTGTGATACTTTTCAGCAATGCAGCAGCAGTTGCAGCGTGCTGCTGTTAGTGGAATGCGTGCACCGGGATTGTCCTTATTCGCCCAACGTGGGTTAGCTGCAGGAATCCGTGGACCATCTGTGAGCCAACACGCGGCTGCTTCACTTGCTGGACGTATTAGGGCACCACCACAAGTATTTTTTTTATGCTTTCGGAAGTAATAGATAATTTCGCATATATCTTTGTCATGCAGACGTTATAATATTGACAATATTCGATTTGCTGGGCTTCATTTAAGGAAAGCCGCGTTAGTATATTGATGTGATAGGCTGCCATGAAGTCATTCTGAAATAAAATCGATGAGTTAGATCCTTTCTTCCTAAAAGAGACCTTGAATAATGCTGGGTTGTAAGTACTCAATTGTGGTGGTATGCTACTCTCGTTTCTTATATTTATCGAAATTATATGTCTTTATGCGTTTTCTTTCTTCACTTTTTCAGGCGAATGGAGTTTAAAGTCAGTATTTAAGATAAGGTGTCATGAATCGTGGGCAGAGTTAGTGGTTTTCTTGATTGCAGGTGCCAGCGTCTCGTACACAACTAGGTGGAGTTATATGTTCTGGACATAACAACAATGTTTGTGAAATCTGTGACCAGAACGTCCAGGATAGGGATCGATATCTGACACATTTACAATTATTTCACAAACAGATGCGCGGGAAAACATCAGCTGATATGCAGCAGGCAAACAAGAATTTCAATAAAAAAAATTTTCTTATTATATTATTATTATTATAAAAAAAAGATATTGTTTTTATTTTTTGTAGACAGTTTATTCATTTTTCTCGCAGAGACGCATCAATAATTCTTCAAATTTTTGATTTTTTTGTCGAATATATGTTTTCTTATTATAAAATATGAGAGATCGTCTGTTGCAGGGTGCACCGTTGGCATGTAGTCGTTGTCGTGATAGATTCTGGACTTATGAAGGACTGGAACGACATCTTGTCATGGCGCATGGCCTCGTTACTTCTGATCTCTTAACAAAAGCACAGAAAAAGGAGGATGGTGGGCGCTGCAAGCATTGCGGCAAGGTAATACTTGTTTCCCAGCATTCACTTTTCATTTTGTAATTTTAAATTGCTAACTATTTTATTAAGCATCATTGCTAGCTTCTTTAATCAGAAGTTGTTTTCCAACATATCTAATTTTATTTGGAGCACCAAACTTTTTCTAGCAATATGCATTCAACATGTTGCAACATTTGGTGACGGATCATCAGGTAAAATTATGTTCTGCTGAAATTATGTACAGCTGCGATGTTTGTGCCTTCAAATGCAGTAGCTACAGTAAACTCGAAGTACATCTGAACACCGTACATCCTAAAAATCCTGCGCAAAGTTCTGTTTTGAATAGTGCGGTCAGCTCAGCATCGGGTAATTCTGATTTGTTTGCATTCCAGTTCATCTAACTTAGATATTTGAATATCGCTTTGCTTAGTGGCCCTACGTAGCTATATTCATGCTTTATTTTATAGGATTTATGACAGAGGACCACCTGTTTTATGTTTTTGTTCCTGGTATTCTGGGAAACAAATGTGAATGTTGAAACTGGTTTTGGTATCCCACAAACATATTTTGTTTTGCTCACTTTACTTTTCGCACAAGTTTAATTTGCATGCTTTTCTAGATTAGAACACAATTGAGAAATATGGTTTCTTACGTGGCACAATTACTTTCCGCTGGATTGTTTTCTGTTTGTGTACTAACCGATTTTTTTTACTTAGATTTTTCGTCCTCCTTTAAGGAGATAAGTAGCGAAAAATGAAACGAAGATTTGAAGGAATGTTGGGCTACGTTTGGGCAGATTATCCCGAAATATGGACTGGTAGTGTGTGGAAATAACGGAAATAAAAGTGTGGATATCATGCATGAGTTGCACGATATTTTCGACCCAGTATCGTTATCACGAAAAAAAATTGATGAATACGGGGAAGTCATCCGGTGAAAGTGGCAAACTGCAGTGTTTTGCATGTTTCAAGTCTCGAAGAATATTACATGATTGGAAGACTATACTGTAACTCACTGCAGTCAGGTTGGAAAAATAAAGCAATACCAGACCGTGAGGCGAGAAAAAGTTAAGCAGCCTTATACGGCAGATACTGTAACATGCACTTCTATGAAAAGTACAATTGGCAGTCCTGATTTATGCTTCATAAAATCGATCAACATGGGTGACTCCTGCAGCAGGTTTGTTTGCTACTAAAGGCTTAGGCTTAGGTAAGGGTTAATTTTGAATAGTATAGTTAAGTGGTGCAACACAAGTTAAACATATCGGAACTAGGGATTAATTTGGTGAATAAAAATCGATAATTACTGAATTATTAGCTTCGTTTTGTTGGGATAGAATTAAAATGCTTTCTGTAGTACCATTTTTTAAATTTCATTCTGTAACTTCCATATTTATTGCAGTTTAGAAACTATTGCGGAAAGCGTCAGAAAAGTTTTGAGTAACTGTGAGAAATCTGAAAATTTTGGCGTATAATAGACATTCGTGTTAAGTGTTGTGTAATGAGTCTTTGATCTTAAGTATTTATTACAGAGTTTTTTGACATTTTTTTTTGGTATTGAAAGTGTGTTGTTGCTAATTAACGATTGTTCCATCAAAACGCCAGAAGCAGCAGCTATCATTAACAGAAAACGCTCTTTCGGTGCTTTTTTTGTTCCCAGCATGCTGCTAACATATTTTGTATGCCCGCCTCTTTCACAATGCAAAATTCAAATTAATCATCGTTATCGTTTCTCTACTTTACCCACGAATGTATTATGTGATTGTGTTTGCGATAAGCTGTGTTAACCTTTTTCTCCATGCTTATTGAAACGCAATTGCGTAACAGGAATTTTCCCGGATTTAGGTCATAGATGTCTGTGAGAAGCGATTGCATTAACGGATATTATTCCTTCCAGAATTTCGTGTGTTTAGTAAACGTTTTTGTATTATGATAAGCACAGTCTTCGTGAAACACTTGTTAAATACCAGTACTGTTGACTGGATCGGATTTCTCATGACTAAAAGTCTTAATCCGGTCTTACCTGGAGTTGGAATTAGAATGGTTTTGAAGGAGCAACTCCTTAGCCGCTTATTTTCTACTGTGGACATGTAGTGGAATAAGATGATGATTATCAAATTAAGATTTGCTTTAACTGAAATATGTTTTAGGAACAAGGAAAGTTTAACTTTATGGATCGCCAGCTGGTTAGACAAACTTCAATACAGTTTCCTCAACTGAGAGAACGCTGCTCGGATCCGGTGTAATTGAAAAGAAATGTTGCTTATTCTGATTATGTTTTTCTCATGCCTCAACATTAGCTGTGCCGTAGTTATCAGTCAAGCGCAATCATTATTTTTGCATGCCAGTTTAAAAGTGAGTGCTGTCGTTGACTGGATAATGCCGGAAATATTTTGGTGAAGTGAGATGAAATTCATTCGGTCAAGAAACAATTTGTGTATTATTGACTTTTCTCTATGCATTTCATCTTACATTCATGTATTTCAAAGGGGATTTTGTTATTGAACTTCTAATAAGCGTGTCCCTCATTTTGCATCGTGAGAATCAAGATTGTTGCCTACTTATTACTTAGCATGGGAACTATGGTATGGAAAAAAAACTGTGTGAAAAAAAAACTGTATGAAAAAAAACTATTGTATTGTATGGAGTTAATACCCCGAAGAAGTCTTTTAATTGTAAACGCCTGGCTGTTTCATGTCACTATTCATTGGTAAGTGTATTCTGGCGTATTTTTATTGCCGATATATTGATTTATACGTTTCTATTGTGTGTATAAGTTATATTACATTTCCAGTTTCCATCGACGATATGTTTGTATGTTTCATGTTATTGTTTGTACGTTAAATATTATGGTGTTTTGTATGCAAACTTCATTCAGGAAAAGGTTGCATCGTGATTTGTTTTAAGTTAAAATTTCTAAATTTCAAAAAATGTTTGGACCTTAGGTTTTGCGAAAGGGAATCTACTATGCAGTAATGTATTGATTTGCATCTTTATTCACCGCATAATTTAGAATTTCGTTACTTTCCTATTTTGTATTTGAATCAGATGGGATGAGTCGTTTGGTAATGCTGAATTCGTGATGTGCAGTCAAACATAAGCGATGTAACGAAAGTTAATAGGAGGAGGCTGAGTGGGAATGTTTTTTCACGAGTGTAATATTTAAGCATAGGAGGTTTTGAACCATTTTAACTTAATGTAGAGAAAGAAATTAAAATTTATTGAGACGAAATGTACAGAAGAGTTGTAGGTCATAAAGACTTGAAATTTTTAAAGCGCATCACATGCGTACACGTCTTCCTTCCTATGCATATTACAATTTGTTAACAGTTCCTGCGTAGCTTCTGTGAACTCCTATTTTTTTTCTGATGAATGACGCCACCAGTATTCAGCTAATGCCTGAAATCGATCGGAATGATGTGACAAGTAGTCCAAAATGCTTTTATAAATAGAGTTCACATTATCTAAAATTTCGAACGAGTTTGCAAAAAACTATTATACTTGATAACTTCTGGATAATTATTGGTCAGTCTTTTGCATAGCAAGGTTTGCGTTATTGAGTAATATGCTTTGAAATTTCAAGAACTAGCTTAACATTGAAGTCGGAAAACTCACCTTATCTTGTATTAAATTTCCATGTAAGTCATACTTGACAACCTCCACACGATGTAAACTAGCGAGAACGTATAACGGATAACACCAGAAACAGGCACTCCAAAAGACGTGCGTCCAGTTCGCCTAGATAAATGAAAATAAAAGCAGATTAACGTCAGATGAACAATATTTGAAAAGCTCAGAAAATATACAAACTGCTTAGCAGGCTCCCGCAGTGGATCGGATTCGATGTATCCTAAGTTTGATGTTTTGGGACCTTATCTGTATTCTGTCTTGCTATTGCATTAGATAAGAACTCCACTAACCATCTTGATATCCTTTACTGCAAAACGTTAAGAACGAATGTGATATCCAAAGTGACTTATCGAAAACAAACGATACGAGATCATTCACTTGCACTTCAGCTAAATTCGTCCTCGTACCTGAAAGTTGAGTTCCTTGTAATCTCTGATCCTTGCATCTCCCAAATAAAGCTAACCAAAGCCTATATCCGACCTTAGCTCATATCATAAACGATAATTAGCCTCGAAGTAAAATTGATTTTCTCGAAATTGCAATTTCTTTCTGCGCGAAGGATTTATCTTGTTTTCCACTGAACCGATTAGTAATAGACGTTTTCATTCTGGAATAGTGCAGGTCAAAGCTGTTGTTAGGGTTGTGTTGTACATTGTTCACATTGCAGAGAGGGATAAAATATCGAATAAAATCGTACAAAATGGAAGTAAATCTTTTTCTGGGAGATAATTTCCCGATATTTACTGGTATAGTTTTGAGGAACGGTAATGGATTGAGATTCAGGAAAAACCTAATTGGAATCAACAATAAGTGCAACATAATATAGAAATTCAAAAAATTTCTGCAAGCAGTTTTATAGAGAAATCACACTTCACTATTGCTTGCTGACGGACGTTACAAGCATTTACCATTCATCAAGAATAGAATCTGGATACTCCCATAATGCAATGAGCAATTCCCAGCTCACTCATCTAAACCAAATATCTCAAGACGAGATTAATAATTTCATAGCGAGAATAGCGCTCTGTGAATTGATTGAAAATAGTAGCATTTTGGATTGGAATTTTTCCCTAACAATGGTCATACCGTTCTAATTGTTTACGCTAGATAACGGGTTGCACGTATTTTCATTATTTCAATCGTGATTTCATTGGTTCCAGGTCCTTTTTACAATGGACGTGAAGCCAAATCATACCATTTATATCAATAATCTCAATGAAAAAACGAAAAAGGAAGGTAAGCTCTGTTCTTTTGACTAATTGGTTGTAGTTTTAATGTGAGTATGCCAAGTGAAATTAGCAATTTGAGGTAAGTTTTTAAGTTTATTAGAATGGATAATTTCTATTTGCAGAATAAATTTTTCAGAACTCAAAAAGGCTCTTTACGCTATTTTTTCACAGTTCGGACAGATTATTGATATAATGGCATTCAAAACATTGAAAATGCGTGGACAGGTTTGTTTTGTTCTTGTTAAATTCTTAGGAATACATATACATATATATATATATACATATATTTCGGTGTATGTATAAACATATAAAGTTTTTTTTTTTTTTACAGGCACATGTGATATTTAAGGAAATAAGTTCAGCCACGAACGCTTTACGTGCAATGCAAGGCTTCCCATTTTATGATAAACCCATGGTGTGTTTTATTTATTTACAATTAGTCTACTAAGACTTTCACACCTATCTTATCAGCATTATTTATTTTTACAAGATTTTTTTTTTTTTGTTCAGTTTTAGACGTCATTGTGACAATAAGCTCTTGTTATGCCCATTATCACTTTTGACCTTCCGATATGATAGTATAATCAAATCTGAGGCACCAGAATTCGAATTTTGTTTTGCAGCGCATACAGTTTGCGCGCGAGGATTCTGACGTTATTGCTAAAGCGAAAGGTACTTATACAGATCGTCCGAAGAAGCATCTTCTTGCAAAGCAGACCGTCGGAGAAAAACGAAAAAAGACAAATCATATAAAGGAGAGTAAAAAGGTAGGATGTCGTTCGAATCTGATATGCGATGTGCACAGTATATAACGACTAGTAATATATGTGTTATATACGTTGTAATAGTTCAAATCCGCTACATTTGATTCTATTTTAGATGCGTTTGGACAAATCTCTAACTGGAAAAACTGAGCTTCCAGAAAAAGCAAATCCACCGAATAAAATCTTGTTTTGCACAAATTTGCCTGAAGAGACGACAGAGCAGATGCTTTCCCTTCTTTTTAATCCGTAAGTTTTAATGTTTTTTTAAAATGGTTTTTTAAACTTTGAAAAGTTGCTGTACTTCAGTTTTGAGGAAGTACAGTACAGCTGTTTGTTGCTACAGTTGTTTGAATTGTTTATTGTTCGAAATCTGGATTATTGATTGTTCTGCAGAAATTTAGCGGCTCCATTGCTATGCTCAGTTAATATAGACTCTGTTGAAGTGCAGCATCTGGAAGAAAATTTCTGCTTTTTTTACAGTTATCCTGGTCTCAAGGACATCAGGCGCATTCCGAATAGGCCAGATATCGCTTTTGTTGAATTCGAGACGGAAGCTGAAGCAACGTCAGCTCGTGCCGGTTTAAATAATTTCAAGATTACACCTTCGCAGTCGATGTATGTCAATTATGCCAACAAGTGATTTTCTTAGAACTTTTCTATTTTTGTTGATCTCTGGATTCCTTTAACATTTTATGGGATTGTTTTCCATAATTTATTTTCTATAATTCGCCAAAATATTATTGTGCAAATTTCATCAGCTTCTCTTGTCTTTGTTGGTATAATTGAAATTATCAGTTTCACATATTTCATAAACCAATTGTCGATTTCATATGATTTCGTATTGTTTGATAATTCGTATTACTTATAAAATGAAATTCCACGGAAATTGATGTTTATCCTTCATTTTGATAGCCACCGAAATGGCAGAGCACAATTTCCTTGCCATGTTGATAATTTTCGTTTATTCATTAATGTGCGTGTCTATAACATACGACACCAGGGTTTGAGGTTTTCCAGTATTTTTTATGTTTATTTAGTAGGAAATCTGTCAGGTAGCCACCATTTCTTAAAGTGTGATATGTGTGGTAACGAAAGAATCAGGATGAAATCCCCACCACTGCTACCGCCTTATTTCCACCCCCTCCTCTTCTGATTCCAATGCCGCAAAGACTGATAAGTTTTCCATGGATATAATTCTAACCGACGTCTAATAGCGCTATGTATTTTTGTGACTTAAACGTTGCTGAGGTGGTATAAGCCTAGTTGTGTTGAAGGTGCATTTTAAAACCGTTGTCTTCGTGTCTCGGTTTTTCAGCTTCACTGAAAAATTATTCAAGTTACATTTTGAAAAAACGTAAGTGTATGAGCTTATTTGGCGATGTACTTATTTCGATTAAGACGGGATGTTCCCTTATGCAATTTACGGTTGGTATTTATTTTTCAATTTTTCAATAACTGCTTATTTGAAAATTTGAACCAGCCGTATTCATGCCATCGAATGGCAGCTTGTTTCTATTTCCAGTAAAATCAAAAAAAGATGTACCGCAATTTTGGATTGTTGGAAATGTCATAAAGCTATTCATTGTTTGAAGGTACGTTTCCAGTCTCTTTAAAATGTTGCACTGCAAGGTGAAAGGCTTAACCCGGTGAAAATTTTCTCAATGTGCATGGAATTTTTGACTTGCTGATAATAGCTTTTTATTCACATTCTATTTACGATATTTCACATAGATGGATTTCTCTAATTTTTGCAATCTCGATCGTAGACAAGCGCTATTTTCAATTAAGTAAAACAGGAACCAAATTTTTTATCATTATTAATTATTTATCTGTTGGGATGTAATTCTTTCCGATTCAGTCGTGTTGTTGTGCAGTTCTAAAAAGCTCCGTTATTTAGATGTGCAGAATGAAGAGAAGGATTAAGACTGTTTGAATTAAAGGATTTTGTAAGGGTTTAATTTATGATTCATCGATGTATTTGTAGGTTCAAAAAGTGGAGATTGCTTGTTTACAGGAAAAGTTATTCTGTCCAATGTGTTCAGCCATCCAACCAGTTGAAGGCAAAAATTATTTCGATTCTTTGGGGCTGCTTCCTGGATTTGATGTTGATCTTTCGTTATTGAAGATGAATTTCCTAAGGTTGCAGTCAGTTGTTCATCCTGACAAATTTTCAACATGTTCTCAAGTAACAATTTTAATTCGTACTTTATGATAAGCAATGCTACTTTTGTGCGCCTTGAAATACACTGTTTATGCTTGCATCATCTTCGTAAGGAAAAATTCCCTTTTTTATCATTTTTATAGAAGCAAAGAAATCTTCGTTTTTTGCTGAAGACAAGGTAAGATTATTGTCGTAGGTTTACCCTGTCTGTTTTCAGCCTTTTATTGATTAAACTGACCTGATCAGGTTTTTCCAAATCTTCGGAGAGTTCATATCAGTTTTCTGGAAGATTTGTTTCGCATTTTCTCACTTTTATTTCTTCCTGATCTAAAATTCATAGGCAAGTTATAATTTGTCATCTCATGTTCAATACAGTTTATTTGTTGTTTTACAGGAAGAGAAAGAAATATCTGAAAATTGCTCACGATATCTCAATGAAGCGTATAAAACACTGACCGAACCGTTAGAGAGGGCGAAATATCTGCTGGCATTGAAAGGGGAGCCATTGGATGATAAAAGTAATATAACTTTTCTAAGTTCATTTTGACTACTGTCATTGCGGCATTCAATTTCCAGTTTACAGAATTAGTCCTATAACAATTTCCTAGATTTTACTGTATGATACTGCTATATAATAGCATGTTAGTTGGTTATGTTTTCCTGAAATTAAAAAAGACTTCGAGAACTTTAAAATTTTTTTTCCATCAGCTGTAAGTTCAGTATAGTAATTGGTAATGTTTCTAGATGCAATGGACAATAAGGATTTCATGGCAAAAATGATGGAATTGAATGAACTGGTTGAAACAAGCAATAATTTAGAGGAATTGAACATTATGTTGAATGAAGTGAAGGCTAACATCCAATTGTTAGGTGAAGAATTTAAAAACAGCATTGAAACAAACGAATTTAAAAAAGCAAAAGAAGCTGTATTCAAATTAACATTCTATTATCGTTTGAAAGCTACTTTATCAAATAAAATGAGGGTCAATGAATAAATCTTGCTTTTCTGTTGTTTTGCTCAAAAATAAAAATGAACAAGTTATTTGTTCTCAGCGCTATTTTTTTTTCGTGTGTGAAAAGATAAACATCTCGTGTTAACTTTTTTTTTTTCCTTTTTATAATATGAATATATACAGTTCATTATAATCAATCAATATTTCTTCAAAAAACCTAGCTTTAAACGTTTCTTTTCGTACTATTCAAATGGGTTGAAAGGTCAGCTTTTAGCGCACCTGTTGGTTGTAAAAAAAGCAACTGATTTTTGAATTGTTGTCTAGAAAGACGCGGGAATGTCACATAATCATAAATGATGAGGTCATAAATGCATCTTGTGTTGTTGATATCGGACATATGTGGGATTTCGGTCATTGCTACTTTTTTTTTTGTTTGTAGCCTTACCCTGTCTATCCCATCATCAGTTATGTATGTGAGATGCTGAATGCTCCCTTATCTGATGTACACTATCGCACTTATATACTTAGTTAGTTATCCACATCAGCGAATATATTCAGTTGAATGCATTATGGATGACCTCTAATAAGTAAGTGTAACATTGAGAATGTCATGATGCGTGCATCCTGCAATGTTATATGAGTTACAGAAATTGAGCAAGACATCTTATTTGTTGAATGCAGAAATTTTTTTTCACGGGCAACTTACATGAACAAATCGGCTTTTACATGAATTTTACATGAACAAATCGGCACTTATAATTCTCATGAGTATTTCTTATAATAACTGGGCATACATTGTATTGTTACAAAAACGGAAGATAGTGATAAATTATATCGATAATGTTAAAATTATAGCGATAATGTTAAAATTATAGCGATAATGTTAAAATTATAGCGATAATGTTAAAATTATAGCGATAATGTTAAAATTATAGCGATAATGTTAAAATTATAGCGATAATGTTAAAATTATAGCGATAATGTTAAAATTATAGCGATAATGTTAAAATTATAGCGATAATGTTAAAATTATAGCGATAATGTTACTTATCAGGAAATGCGGAGATATATATGTACCAAAAGATTCGAGGAATAACACTCTTCCATAACTGATCCACACTCTCCTTCTCTCTCTTACACAATTCGGATACTCTTCTTCTCTCCTAAACTATCCAGACACTCTCTTTCTCTTCTATACCATCCATCATTGTCTATGTCCATTTTTTTGTATCTATCACAGTACCTTATCTATGCACAATCTTTCTCACCTATCTTTCATCATAGTCTGCATTTATGGAAGAATGTTAGAGTGAAAAAATCGATTGGTGATTGAGCACACTTCCACCCTCATTCATTCACCATTTTTAGGCTTCCATGTGGCGGTTGTTTCATCATTGGGTTCCAATCTATGATTTTTGTCTGGATGATTTGACTTGATAGTTTTTGTTTTGTTTTTTTAATGGATTATAACAGTGGTAAAGAATGACCTGAAATTATTGCACGTATTTTTGGAATAGGTTTCTCGATTTGCACGTCCATTTATAACAGAAACGTGAATTGTCCGCCATATACTACGTGCTTATAAATTATCTTTTTTTTTTTTTTTTTTTTTTTTATTCAAAAATTCTTGTAGTTCTCGGGTCATTTCTGTCTCTTGCCAAGATCTCACGTTCGATTCTGAAGGAAATCATGTCTCGCTCAGTGTTCGGTCAGTTTTGTTTCACGTCTATAAAATTTTAGGAATTGAGTTTTAAATGAGAATTCAAATGACCATTGTATGGAAGAAAGGAATTTCATTGGCTATATTTTACATATAACTGTTGTTATTCTAAATGATAGAAATATAAATAAAATAACGGTCGGAAATAATACTAAAAAGCTATACATTGGTAATTTTAAATTAGCATATATTTAAAGGATTCAAAAAAAACAAGTGAAATATTTTGCAAAAGTTTTCTAAAACCACGTAGGTAAAGGGTGATTATAGTTGGTTTTTGTATTCAGATACAATGGCTTGCTAGATCTTTTATCTCATACTTTCTGATACAGTTCACAAAGTATACATACATATACATATATATATATATATATATAGGGAGTCAGGCTTTAATTCAAATTCCTCTTCAGCTCATTAGCTGGCAGAATGCTAGGATACAGATTACTTATTTCTCAGAACTTTAGACATCTGCAGAAAATTTTTTTTTTTTTTTTGGTCCAGCAGAAAAACAAAGACTGACATTTTCGTATATTTTGTTGTAAGCGAAGAATACTGTCAGCTACACTTGCTTTTTTATTCTTTGGCAGCATTATGGAATGTTTGAACTGTCGTTTTTCAGTTGGAAATCTGCCTTACAGCGCAAGAGAGGAAGATGTGGCTAATTTTTTTTGGCAAGTTGGTCCGGTAACTAGCGTACGCATCGTCTTGGACCGGGATACAGGTCGTCCGCGTGGTTTCGGTTTCTGTGAATTCGAAACGGAAGCAGCGGCGGAACAGGCTGTTGGAAGTATGAACCACGCGGAATTTATGGGACGTCAGCTTCGTGTAGACCGTGCTATTTCTCGATAAATAATCTCGATGGCTTTAGGGCACACCCATTGTTTTGTTGCAATCATCCGTTACAAAAGTTTTGTTTTTGCAACCCGATTACTCATACATTGGTGTAATTACAGTGTTGACGTATTTTGTGGCGGTTTATTTCCTTGTCACATCTTTTGACTCTCTTTAAGTACAAAAATGATTTTTGTTTTGACGCGTATTTTCAATAATAAAAATTACGTTATAAGGTGGTGTGTAGCGAAAAATAATCCTGTCCTATGAAATTAATTTTGACTGGTAGGTTGTCAAGTATGCATCGTCTATTGCATTTCACGCAATACTAATTGTACCGAAGCTCAGGACGTGTGATGTTTTGTGATGTTTGGAAAACCGGAGCGTTGATCTTTACCGAGGCAGAAACAGTTTTGCCGTAGTGTTGATTAATACTCCTTTACTGGTAATGATCGGGTATTTAAGCACGAATCACTGATGAGATCGAACGGTACAGCAGAAACCTTGTATTCAGACACGGCAAATACTGTTGGTTCACTAGAAGGTCGCGTAACCATTATCGCAGTTGTTTGTTGCATCCATTTCACGTCATTCGTACATTTGGTGTATAAAGCACTCAAAGTATGTTAGAGTTTTAAAATTACGGAGGGTAGTCTTTGGTATTTCTTATAATTCAGAAAGAGTTATTATATGAGAGAGAGAAAGCAGCAAAGTATGAGAGACGGTCGTCTCCATCGGCTATTCGTTTGGAATGATTGGATGGGCTCGATAGAATTAGCGGTGTATCCGAGGTGGTATACTTTGCGCTTTGTCTCAGAACGCATGTATTAAACTACGGAAATTATCTGTAGCACCGCTGATCAACATGAGTAGAATTTGGTCCCATTACAGTTTCCCAACATTTCTTCAAAATCCCTTACCTTGAACTTTCATAAGCTAAAGACAGATGAATGCAAATCATTCATAGGTGGACCACAATCTTTTTCTCCAGCAGTTCTTCAGGAATCTTCAGTGCTCGGAAATACTTTGCATTCCGAAGTTTTACTTCGAAGAAGATGTACTTTTTTTTCCTTATATCTGAAGAAAATTATAGCATCTTTATACTTGAAACTTTTTCTGCCGAGTTTATTGCATGTGTTTACACACTATCGTGAAATTCATAACCATTTTCTTTCATTTAATAGACTCATTCTTTTCGTCGCTAATTTTTTATCAACTAAAATCACTGCTATAATTTACAAACAACAGGAGAAACACATATGAAATTTGATGGAGTCAACGACAAGTGTAAGTCATATCGGCCTTTTGATCAAATAATTTTCTAATGAATTTTTGGGTATCTTATTTTGCACTTTTCTCTTCATTAATTTTTTCTTTGACGTCTTATCTTTCGGACATCCGCACGCCACCATCACTTTGTCAGTGTTTTGAGTGTCTTGCAGTTCATTTATCGCTTGTCTGCAAAGAGAATATTTATGCAAAAAATAACCAATGCCTGAGTCTAAAATAGCCTAAAATCGAAACGTTGAGTCCAACATCTTTTGTTACATAAAACTATATTCGTTACGTTTTTAACCATAGTTATAAAAATATCTGCACAAATATTTGGGTTTTCTATATATCAATTGCTGAACCTATTCAAACATTCGTCAATATGTTGATTCACTAAATCGAGCCCGCTTGGCAGTATGATTTTGCAAATTGGGCAAGACTGTGGTTCAGTCGAATAAACCACTTCCTGAAATCCATCGTCTGCTCTGTCCTCACTATTGACGTTACCGTCATATTTTGAAGTTGCGAATAAAAAACTATCATTTGAAGCATTATCACTAATATGTTCCAGCGCTGTTGATTCTCTTTGTTTCCAGAATGAGTGCAGCGAATTTGATGACTCAACCTGGAAAAATGTAGCATGAGAAAGAGTAAAAATGATCCACATAATAAATATAAACACAAAACATTGGAAGCATACCTTCTCGTCTTCGAATACTAGATGTGCTAACCGTATACCAAGCAATCGCAAATATTTGTCACTGTCGTGGCCATCATGCATTTCTCGACGTACAAACTTCGAACATAAAGCAAACAAACGGTCTACATCAGAAATTATGTAATCCACGCTAAAAAACTAAACAGTTAAGGAATTTATAGTAATTTTCAAGTAATTTCAAAGTATAAGATGTTTTACCTTATTCTTTCTGGGAAACATGGAGTTAGCTATTAAAAGCATGATGACAAAGAGAAGGAATATGATACCTGCAGCATCTTGTCATTACATCAAACGTCGAGAACTTCATCTTTACAGTAACTGTGCGTCCCCCTCGAATTCCGTGATCGGGTAAAGAATCGATAAGTTCATTGCAAAGACTTTCCAATATCTGTAACGTTTAAGAAGCCATTACTAAAAAAAAAAATTTTCAAGTTATAAAAATTTCTAGAATACTCAGATTTCCGCAACTTTTTCTAAACTCACGATCTTAAAACTTCAACAATCTAAAACAAAATATCTGCAGAGCATTTCCTGAAGAAGAGCTCCAAGGTCTCCAGTAGGATGGAATGTTCTTTCTGTACTGATACTTTTTCGTCTTGCTTTTTGATCAGCATCGAACGAATGACATATCCCAAGAGCAATTCGTAAAAAATATTCGTAATTCCGTTGCGTGAAAATCAAATTGATAATTCCACGCTGTTCATATAAATCACCACATTTTTCCAAACCTATGCCTTTCAGAACTGCTTCTGTTACAGGTCCAATCCCGCTTATCTGAAATATTAAGCATAAACTGCAGAAGCGGTAGGAAATAATAGTAAAGCCCTCACTGTTAAATTAGTGGATGTATAAAATTACCTTACGTATGGGAAGATCCTTCAAGAAACTCAAAACGGCTTCTCTTTTATTCAACAGACGATATTGTCCGTTTGGTTTATTTATGTCGGAACATACTTTCGCTAACAGAGAATTTGGCGCAATTCCTACAATATTTATTGGCTGATATGAGAAAAAAAGGACAAGAAATATTTGCTCTTAATACAATAAACGTTGAAATGCCAAATGATAGCAGCAGTACACCAGTAAGACAAGATCTTGTCTATTTAGTCCAAATTATCAAAGCATTAAAAACTAAATTCTTGTCTTCATATCATAAATCTAATGTTTGAAGCACGCATCCGCATGCACGCTTTACCTATTTTTTTCTAATAAACTGTTAAATTTAGTGACTACTACTGAAAGATTATAATCATTAACTGCACCTGCACTGCAAGTTAAACCCACTGCTTGTTCTACTCTGAATCGAATTTCACGGACAATCTGCAAAATTGTTTCGCCTAGCAAACATATTTTCGAATTATATTAAAACGTTCGTTTATACCAACAGAAACAGAAACCGTGAAACACGTACTTCATCAACATCTACTCCGAAAGTGATGCGATCTCGTACAATTTTACACAGCTTTTTACATTTTGTGCACATCTCTTCAGTAATCTCAGCATCACCCAAGTGACATGTTTCATTTTCCGCAACCAAAGGCAGCCGGCAAACACACTCACCCATATATCGAATTCGTTCGTGCTCGACTGCAAAATTGCATATTCTAAAATAAATACAGAAAAAAACAGTAGCAACACAACAATTAAAATATGTACCTGGACCTATGCGAAATCGATTTTGGATGTAGGCAGTTAAATCGATATAAGCTTCATCCAAGCCATACGCACAAATATCAGGATCATATTCTCTAAGTATTTTCCTAAACTGAAAATTAACTGCGAAAATTCTAGTTATTTTATCGAAACATTTTGCTTCCCTAAATTTAAAATTCCACAAAAATCCGAAAATACCAACCACAGAACTTGCTTCTCGATATTTGGCAAAACAACCACGAATGATTTTTAGTTGGGGACACAATTTCTTTGCAATGAAACCAGGCATAGCAGAACGGACACCGAAACGACGCGCGACATAATTTGATGTACTCTAAAAAAAAGCTAGAACTAACGGTTACAATACAGCCTTCACATAACTTTCCCAAAATGATTACTAGATTCTAATTTCTGCTTGAAAATGGTGCAGCGTGAGATGCTAAGATCATTTACATTTCATATGCTGCACTGTATAACAAACAGTTACAAAGCAGTAGCAGTTAAAAGGAAGTATGGTGAATTTCAGGGGTTAGGATAAAAAAACTGATAACTCCACTGGTATATAAAAGGAAGAAAAATCAAATGATAACAAATACATTTCATAAAATAGCCAAGCAACTGTCACATCTGTTCTATCTCAGAGCTGCAGTGCAATACAAGTTGCTCAGCAAAAACGTAGTATCATGTACATAAACGATCCAAAAAATTACTACACATACAAGCATTGAATTCGAACCAACGGCCATTGGAATACTGCGCAGTGAAGGATCATCTCTCATTTCAACAGCAGCATAAAATGCATCCATATCAACATGAACAGCATAACGAGAAAGATCACGTTCTTTTTCCAATTCGGCCATCAAAACATCCATCTAAATTATACAGCTTGTCTCGCATCACAAAGAATCATCCGATAGCAGTCTTTTATAACGATAAGTATGCTGAATACGATGAGGTACGATGAATTATAAAGATAAATAAACCAACTTCAGTTTGAGCTTGGAGAATCTGATGCGGAGTAAAATTAGCCATAATGTTTTTATAGCGTTTTATCCTGGCATCGATTCTCTCTTTCTTTTTCTTCGCATATCCTTCAAAATCTGGACTGGTATTTTCACTGATTATCTTCTGGACATGTTCCTAAAAAACTTTTAACCTGCATACGCTGCAAAATGTTAAAACGATGCACACATATTTATTCTATCTCTATTCTTTTCTACAGAGATGGCTACTGTGGAAAAATCTAAGGAACACAATTCTACACGTATTTTTTTCTAATAATGCATGAAAATTTCTTAATTTCAATAAAAGTTGTAAGATCTTCTGTATATCGTAGTGCTAGAAATATCGGTCAAGCTATAACAAGCAATATAATCAGCAAGTAAATTGAGCGAATGTTGTTGGTGCTGTCTTTCTGTGCCAATCAAGCGGTGCACTAATTTATATAAGTTGCACTAATTTGCGCGAAAAAAAAAAGGAAACCTTATCAATCCCAGCCATACCGGTCTTGTTGTCATTGAAGTTTAGCATTTTTACTTCACTTGTTGTTATATTTTTTACTTCACTTGTTGTCATTTTTACTTCACTTGTTGCTTGTTAGTCAGTAATATTGAGGTCATTGAGACATATCATCGAATCTTTTCTCGTAAAAACACTGAAAAATAATTCATGTAACAGATAACACAATATTGTACTTAATTTGAAGAATTTTAAATCATCTATGTATCTTTTCCATTTATAGTTTATAAGGCACATTCAGTTAAAATATTTTGTAACCGAAACAGCGGATGAGTTCATGTGACTACTTTTACATAGTAAAAATGCATCCTGTATAACCGAAGCCCTCTCTTTACTTTTCATCCCTGAATTTTACTAAAGTAAGCCAGAGATAATCGACATCGACACAGTGACCTGATATTAATTCTCAAATTGATCAGGTCTCTCGTAATTTCTCATCTCTTCCGCCTAATTTAATAACTAGATTAAGAGTACAGATTATTTTGCAACTAAGATAGGTAGCAGAAATTGATAAAAGTTGCAAAAAGTAAAAATTTCGAACAGTTAAGGGAACTGATTGACGTGAGACGTTTGATGGATGTTATGATAGCATGAAGAAGAAGCAAGAAATTTGAGATTAGCAGCGGGAATTAACAGTTATTTACTTTTTAGTTATTATGTGAATTGGTTTAGATCAACGTATGGTCTGAATTGGTTTTAGATAAACTTTCTAAGCATTTTTATTACTCTCTGCTTGATAAACTATTTTAGACTATTCTAGCTAGGACATTTACTTAAGAGATGAAAATTTTTTAAAAACTATTAAATTTATTGTCATAATATATGCTTTTTCATAATCAGACTTTCATTTTCATCTCTCGTGATAAAATGCTTCAATGATTGAAATTTTTTGAATCATCCCGGTATTTCCCGTAAAAAGATATAGTTATTTGATTGTAACATACCATCAATATTTTGCACTGCAGCAAATATCATAATTTTAGCAGTTCGAATTCGATCAGACTAGCATATATGTTAGAGTTGTAGATTGAAGTATGCTTTTTCCTCAGAGATTTTAGTATGATAGGAAATTAGTAGTGCTATGTTAAATAAAAATCTCGCAAGGATTGCTAGTATTGTGATATATTTGCTGACATATTTTTTGATTTATGCTTTTTCAACTTTTTATGAAATAGATATTATAGGAAGAAAAGTAAATCGAGCAAAATGATCCGTTCAATTTTAGTAAGTTTTATAGTTATTCTTGATTGATTTACTGCCTTTATAATGCTCTTAATTAGCTATTTTCTCTTTTCGAGCCACAGTAATGATGATTTTATACTAATTGATTTTTAGGCTGTGACATCTCCACTTCATCAAATGTTTACAGCCCGGCTTTGCACCTCAACCGTTACGTTAGCTGGCGTTCGACCTTTGGGTCCAAAAAACAAAGCACCTGATTTTTCTGTACGCTTCTAACCTTTACCGATTTATTTTTATCACTTCGTTTGAACGTGATTAGCATTTCTTGCAAGCATATTTATTTTTTCAGGGCACAGCAGTAGTAAATGGCGACTTTAAAACAGTTAGCATGAAAGATTACAAAGGGAAATGGCTTATCTTATTTTTTTATCCTCTTGACTTGTTAGTTAATTTTCTGTCCTTCAAAATTTCGTACTTTGTATTGAAGACTTCTTGAAGTTCGTAGGATTTCTATTATGGCCAATGCAATGGTATACTATTCTTGCTTCAGTCTGTGGCATGATGATACCTTGTTTAACTCTAAGTGCGTAAAACAAGCAGTAGGTTTTTTTTTACTTATTTGTTTTTAATCTTAATCTTGAAATTATTACTGCTTTCAGCACATTCGTTTGTCCAACCGAGATCACTGCCTTCAGTGATCGATGTGCGGAGTTTCAGAAATTAAACGCAGAATTGATTGCATGTTCTTGCGACTCTCATTTCTCACATCTAGCTTGGACACAGATTCCGCGTAGTGAAGGTGGTCTCGGTGATATGCAGGTTACGTTTTTTTATACTAAATTTTTAAGTAACGTGCCCAATTTTTATTCTTTTACTGTTAAATAGGTTGGAAAGTTTTTTTGCAGATCCCAGTGCTTGCAGATTTTAATAAAGATATAGCGAATGCATTCGGTGTGCTTGATCATGAAACAGGTATCTCGTATCGGTAAGATGCTTTATCTTACACTCTGTTAGGATATTTTAAAATTTATTCATTTCAAGTATGCTATTTCTTATGTAAAATTAAGGATGTGTCTCTTTTAATTATTAAATCGCGACATTTTTTCTCGTTTCAGAGGTTTGTTTTTAATTGATCCAAATGGTGAAATTCGTCATTCTTTGGTGAATGACCTACCGGTTGGTCGTAGTGTGGATGAAGCAATTCGTACGCTGAAAGCTTTTCAGTTTGTGGAGAAGCACGGTGAGGTATGTCCAGCAAACTGGTCTGATGATAAACCAACAATTAAGCCCGATTTAAAGGGGTCCAAGGAATACTTCAAAAAGGTTGATGGTGCTTAAAAGATTCGATATCGCGTAAAAATGAATTCGTATTTAAACAATTTGAAGTTTTTTTTTTTTTTGTTTTAGATGATACAATTTTTTTCATGTTTATATAAAGTAAAATGTTTATATAATAGTAAATAAAGTATGGTTCATTTGCTTTTGATAGTAATATACATCGATTTATAATAAATAATAATGGAAAAAAGAAAGGTAAGATTAGTTAAGTCGCAGAATTCAACTTATTCGAGCACGACACAGCTGGTCATCTATTGTTACAGGCAACCAGGTAATTGCCTTACATGTTGCAATCCGCGAATGATAACAGTAAAAAATTATGGTAATTCCGGGGTCAAAACAGCACTGGGGAGGGTGAAAAGAGAGAAGGGTGCAGTGTTGGAAGGCGCTTTGCAGAAATATTTTTGATGTTTATAGGGCGCTGAAAAGTATTGTTGCATTAGGCATAGTTATGAGTTTCAAGCCAAGATTTAGGAGCTTCATCTATGGTGAAAAAGCAGGGCATTTCGGCAGTTAAAATCTGAGTCGGGGCATTCGCAGTTTATTCCATTACTTATTCTTTAATCTCTTTGAATTCACAATGTCTGGAATTATTTATGCTATTATTTATTATGCCAAAAAAATAAACTTCGAACTTTGGAAAGAGAAATGAAACCTATTTCTTCAAGAAATTATGCATGCATGCGACAAAATTGGAAAGCGGAAGCTAGAAATATTGACCTGGAAATATATCCTCCCACCATATTTTGTAATTAAAGCTGCAGAATAATATTTTCGGATGGGTAAATTATCTGTCTTCGTTTCGGAAAATACAGATGAAACATTTTTCGGAGCGTCTCTGTCGTGAAACGCAAAATAGTTTGTAGCATAAAAATCGAAATGTTTCGTTAGAAAAAATTATTGATGTGAACAGTGTAATTCGAATAGTTGTCACAACTATGAGATCAACGATTGTTGTTAAAGATATATGTAAGGCAAAGAATTGGTCATACCAATGAAGATTGCGGTGTTGTTAAAATAATAAGATTGCATTGACTTCGTACGTGAATACGTTTATGTTGACATAGCAGTAAGCGTATAAAGAACATAGTTCCTTTTAACTAATAATTATGAGGGAAAACTTCAGCTTTGGTGTTCGCACAGAGACACTTAAGGATAATCATAAGTGCCAACTGCTGTTTCTCGGAATGGTACAGATGAATTACAAAGACCAATTGTTATTAAAGATCTTCAGCAGTTCACTTTGTGGAGACTGAGCTTTTTGGTAACAGAGATTTATCTGTAGATGCGCTGAAGATTTTATATGCAAAATAAAAAATGAAAGCAAAACAATGATAAGTCAAATGGGTGAAGAATTTACAAAAGATGAAATAATAACGTACAAAATTAATTATACATGTGGAACCTAGAAAAGACAGAAAAACAGAAATGTTAGAAAGAGATGAATCCAAGTTCAAACAAGTAAGAAAGGATTGAGAACACTGTTTAACGTAATGTGTACATCAGAACGAGTACATCAAATAATTTTCGTACAAAATATGATTTCCGGAGTTTGAGCATCTGGCCATCACAGATGTGCCATTATTATTTCCAGCAGCATAAGTAAATTAAAAAATTATAACTTCTGTTGAAGAAAATTGATGAACAAAACGCCGCAAACCTTTGGTGCCATAATGAGAATCAGGCCTTGAAAAATTTTATATATGAGTACTTTTAATTTCAAAAAAGTAGTAATGAAACCGATAAAAAGTGTTCGAAAATTGATATTTTGTATGACAGAAATTTCGGTAAACAGAAAATTACCCTGTATGACAGAAATGAAAACTTCGTATGACAGAAAATTACCGTCAAAAGTGCAAAGGCGATATAAGTAACACAGCAGCTGATTTCTACAGGTTCCCTGAACAAAACTCGAAATGTCCTACATGACAAACTCGAAATGTCCCATATCACAGGAAAAAGATTTATCATTAGTCACCATAATTTTCTCTCTGCCACAATGAAGAATCTTGTACAGCTTATGTCACAGAAGCAAATAGACAATGACCAGTGAAAATTAAAAAAAAATTCTGAATAGTAATTTGGTATTCATGAATAGTGACTTGGTACTCGTGAATTAAGACGTGCAAAACCAAAGCCAAAACCAAACATAAGATCCTTCTATCAATGGTAGCAAACCCAGAACTCTGTCAAATATTCTTTTACATGTAAACATATGTTAAAAGTGTTTACTTAATTGTGAAATTGCTCTGATGGATTTTAAAGAGGAATATACCCTTCTGACTTCATTAGCCTTTATGTGACGATTTAACTACTTCTAGCTTTATCTTTAAAAATAATAAAATGCGAAAAAATATCGAGAAAATATTTAAAAAATACTGTGGAAGTGATTTATTTTAAACTGCATCATATGCATTCATGTGCATTTATTTGCATTCTTTACAGCCAAAATTCTTCTACAAAAAGTAAAGATAATTGATAAAGAAATTCTGAACGGCTCAAGGAATGCGCGTATCCGAGTTTTCACGAATTCTGGAAAACGTATTATAAAGAAAAGGGAAAGACAGTAAAACTATATCGAAAAACCGAAACCTTGGAAACTATGGAAACTACCACTTATTAGTAATTTGAACTCATCTCTTACACGCAACTGAAGGAAAAAAATCAGAAAGGAAAACAAAGCATAATACAATCTGGTGTACCACTGTATCCTTAGCGTTCTTCAATGCGTTGGAAACGATTAATTACTACTTTCTTACCAAAACACGCAATAACGTGGGACAACCAGAAATTCAATCTGTGGTTTAGGATTTCTCTAAAATACAGAAAAAATATAAAAAAAAGTGAGAAGTGCAGAAGTGATTCAGATTTTAATAAATTTCGGACAGAATCGATTCCTATAGCAACATACTTTTCAAAAAACGGTGTAAAAAGAGCGACGTATATTGCTCGCTTCAATAATTTGTAAGTAGAGACTGAAAATGAGGTTGTAAAGTTTCCAGAAATTCTATCAATAGTATGGGATTCCAGAAAATCCTGAAAAAATTAACCTTATAATAGCCTTACTTGAGAAAAATCAAGCTTATCGATTTTCACGGAGTGAATAATATCAATTTCTTGTTGACATAGTGTTCAATTGTATCCGATATCATCCATTGCGATCATTCCAATCGTTACATTAGGTATAACAATAGTCTGCGACATAATAAATCATAAATGAAGCAGTATGCCGATTGCAAGTGAATTTTAGTTAAAATTAAAATATAAATTATTGTGATAATGAAAACAGAACGTTTCTTTGCATAGATTGTGCACCTAGCATAGCTGTGAAATGAAATTTTTTGTCCGTTGAATCAATCAAATAAAGTTCCAGATTGGCACCACCTACAATTAAATTTGAAAATTTGACTGAAACAAATCATTTCTACCTGTTACAGCTTCTTATATTTTGTTAGAAAGAGAAGAAAAGAACATTTTTTGAATACTGAAAAACATTGTATCCACTATCCAATAGGTAAATGAGTATCGCAGTATCATCCTGATTTTATACTTTAAGTAACTACCTGCTTGTTGCCCGCGAAGTTCAGTCATAGCATATATTCATTGGTCCTGCATAAACAATATCTAATTATTGTGTATAAAAAATTCATAACACTTCTAAAATATCAGTTTAGATTTGATTGTTTCACATACAAATATGCACATTATTTTGCTTCAACTTTACGGTGAAAAGTGAAAAATTTGGTCGCCAAATGGTACCTGCATTTTTAAATCATGAAAATACATCCGGTTCACCCTAAGCTAATCTCCAACGGTTTGCTATGGTTGAAAATCAAATGCACGTACGGATCATCAAAAGTGGAACTGTAGCCGATTATAATCGTGTCAGTTTTACATGAACTATAAGGCAGTAAATCAAAGGTCACAAATATTAAGGCAATCTGAATAATTGTTACCAATTTGTATTTTGGGATGTAAGGTATGCCAAAGGGTGATGGACGGGAAGATTTTCTGCTTTAAAAAATATGTTTGATTTATGTTCTACTTACTTGATTTGAACAGTAAAATACTAATAATGGTTTTAATCCATTTCCTTGTTTTTAATGTAGAAGTTTTAAAGAAAGTTAGTCTAAAGTTGGTATGCTCTTCGATTTTCTAGGAAAACAAAAAACAACTTGGGTTAATGAGATGGGTGTTGCTTTTGAGAGATCATTAATGAGAGTTCTGAGAGATAAGTATTGAGAGACTTTTCAATTTCTAAGTTTGAAGGCATTCATTACGGTTAGACTGCAGAAGTAGGAATGTATATTATGATTTAGTAGTGCAGTGATTATGATTAGTTCACAGTAAGAATAGGAACTATAGATTCTGCGAAATGTACAATAAGTTTCTATCCGACCAAGACATCTGATATTCACTCTAATGAATGGGCCTATTAAAAGGACAAAAAATGAGACAACTGAATGGAAATGAATTTTATCGAGTATTAACTTTACCAAATAGATTATCAGGTCATTTTTTGTACGCTAAGAAAGATACAAAGGTTCGGGGAATTCCAACGACCCTACATTAATTTCTGGTATTAATACTTTTTCTTTCCTTTTTGTTTAAATATATTATAAAATTCAGTCAAGAAATATTGGACTAGAATTGTTTCAACAAGCAGCTCTGTCATTATCTATGACTTATGAACAATATTTATTTTTTGAGATTTTCGACAGAAACTTCTTGCACATAAGTAAAACTCTCAAATAGTCTCCAGCAGCGAAAACTCTCAGACAAAGAAACT
This sequence comes from Mansonella perstans, assembly GCA_037074765.1. Classification (NCBI taxonomy): domain Eukaryota; kingdom Metazoa; phylum Nematoda; class Chromadorea; order Rhabditida; family Onchocercidae; genus Mansonella; species Mansonella perstans. The sequence goes on from JBAMDO010000046.1 coordinate 182,103, forward strand.
TCAAAAATTTTTAAGAAAATGGGAGGAATAAATTATGGTGAGTACTTAATGCTAGGAAAAAGAATAGTGAATTTCATTGAAAGAATTTAAATTTGCATGATAAAAGCAAATGCAACAATGGAAGCTTTAGTAGAAATGCAATAAAAAATGAATAATGTACGTATAGCTTTTCGACTAATGAGCACAGCTAAGTTGTTATTAAAAATTTATACTAGGGAAGAAAGCGAGGGACTTGGAAATGCGGACCAGTGTCGCGCAAAGGTATCAATTGAATTAATTCATTTGAATTTAATTAAGCGCAGGAAAAAGGGAAATAGGAAGAAAAGAGTGATTGAACTACTTAAATGTATCCTATTGACCAGATATATTTTGCATTAACATGCTGGCAAAATTGAACAAATAAAGGAATTTTTTCTCATAAAACAAAATCGGTTTATATGTGTAATGGAAATAATGCTGTAGTGACTGGAAGATTGTTTAGATTTAAAATAGTAAAAAATACAGACTGTGATTGAAAAAAGCAAGGAATGAATCGATAGTTTTGTTACCGTACAAACCAACTTTGTTGTAATAGAAATCCAAGTCTGTCTTTTTATTAGGAAGGATTGACCAAACCAAAAAAGATCAAGAACGGTTAGAAATTCTCTGTCGTTTAATCATGCAATATTACTGTAAAGCAGGACACCATGTATGGAGTGGATAATTTATTTTTTCCTCCTCTATTTTTCTGTAATCGAAAAACAAATTTTCCTTTCTCACGCAAAATTGGATTTTACTACCCATTAAATCCGCATGTATACTGAGAATAACGCCCAAAATCATTTTAAATTGTCAAGCTGAATACCAGATTCAGGTATTCCACAGATTAAGTTGTATTTTATATAGTAAAACATATAGTTTAATTTCATCTTTTTTCGAGTTTTTACGATATTCTAAATTCATTCGGATTAAACGAAATACTCTTTAGCAATTTTTGATACTCTACCTGACGATGAATATAACTCATTAACCTCAAACAACTTTACAGGAACTTTCCATCCTAAAAAGGAAGTATTTTCGAGCATATTTATTAAGGATTTTAATCAGTAATTTTACTTTATTTAGGCACAAGCCAACTTATTCGTTTTAAAAAATGTTTTAGAATGTTTGAATTAAAATGGCACAAATCCAAGAAAAAGCCATTAAGAAGTCGAAAGAAAATAACGCAAGCAGGAACAGAATAATGAATATTTCATATTTATGAAATTTTTACAAAAATTCAGAATTCTGCAAATAAAGTTCAGGGTATTTAAGCTGACTTTGCAGAAGAATTGAAGAGTTTAGTAGTTGTAGCACAAGCTTATTGTCTGCCAAAGACTGAAATTATGATAGCTGAATACAAAATAGGGAAGATCAAATTGAACAAAATATAGCCTGTTCTGTCATAGATAAATTTCAGTTCGTAGCAACTAAACAACTTGTGTCTTTTCCTGAATTTGCATTATTACATTCCCGAATCTTTATATGGTACATATTAAAATTTTTTCTTCAAAAAAAGTGATTTCTTCTGTTTATTAATTCGCTAGTTTTCTTCCAAAATTAAAGCAAATCAATAATGCATACTTCATTCGGAGAAAGTTAGTTTTCGTTAGCTTCGCTTGATCCTTCTGCTTTTATGTGAATATGCACACAGTTACGTTTAATTCAACGCATATTGGGGATGAAATTCTTTCATAACTGTTGAACAAGAAATGCTTTTGTATAAAACAAGTGTTGAAAATAAGAAAGATATCTCGAATGTTGAAAAGTTTAAAACTAATTTATCTCTAAACATACTTAAGTCTTTCAGCGGACAAGAATCAATACTGTGAAACAATTTGTAATCAATTAAATAATCTATTATATTACTTTGTAAAGGAGCTTATTATAAAACATTTTTCTCATAGTTTTGTAGTTGATGATGAATTCTTCCTTTGGAAAGGGATATTCATTCTCTGGGCTACCAGGAGTTCTTTTTTATTCAGCAAGGATCTTTATGTTCAGCAAAGAGCCCAAAATTTCGTATTTTTCTTCAACACGGAAAGTATGGAATAGTCAATAATGAATCAGCAAGAACATCTAGTTGTTCAATGTGATATATTTGCTGGTGGAGGAGGAGATTCTGACTAGTCTCAAGTCAGAATCTTTGTGTTTAACTCATCTTTCACTAAAGAGCCAACAGTTCTGAATAGCTTGGATACTTAATAAATCCGTCCGGTGACATTTGGTTTATGAACTTGCTTGAAGACTTTCAGAATGCCACAATTCAAAATCTGTTAAAATGTGTGTAAGTCGGTTTTTGGGAGCAATAAAAAATGAGTGGAGAAGTCACCTTTATAAATATCATACCTGAACCTCTTTACTCTCAGATATTCCGGTCATATTAATTTAATTAGTATAAGAAGTCAGTGGTATTTCCGTGACTAAGCATATATTTGAAAACTTTTCTGACTTTTGTATTCAATGCTAAGTCTTTAATTCGTTGAAACTATACATGTCATTCCATCACACAGCTGATGATATGTGAGTCTCAAAGTTTGCATTAAAAAATGTAAAACCAAAAATCGATGGTGGAAAAAGCAATGGAGAAGCCAGTTGAATAACAAGATCTTTTTCGACACTATCAAATACATGTCGAGTCATGGAAATGCCGCTGATTTAGCATATTAAATTAGTATAATTAGAATGTCTATGAGTAAATTAAACCTGGAAATATAACGAAATTCATCGACTAAAATAATTTGATTTTAAAATTAACACAATAATACATGATTTTACGGGCATTCATCAATTTGGAGTGATTCATACGCAATAATTTTGCAGAGAAATATGATCTAAAATATGAGAAAATAAGAAAATTAATTTGAGACTTTTTTTTTTTAATTTTCAGAGGTGATAAAGTATCAGACTAAAGGGATACGGATACAAATACATATTGCATAAAAGGCTTTTTAAATTAAATGAGAGTATATTGGCAATTAAGGGAAGTATTAAGGATTTATTTTAGATAATCAGAAAGTCAGTAATTCATTTTAATTAAAACATATAAGCGATACTATTTAACATTTAATGCTTTGCATAGATCATAATATATTAATGTTAGGAAATTAATATTAGAATTAAATAATTTTTGGTTATTTCTAAAAGATTTGAATACCAAATATGAATGTTATAGTAATACATTTGAAAGAAAGGGAAAATGATTATTTTACCGCACAGTAGCAAAGATATACATGTAATTCATGATAAATATTGCAATTTCAGCTTATTCTAAGCTTGTTACTACTTTAGAACTAAAAATCGATCATCTCTTACCCCGCTGCGGATTCGCTTTCATCGCATTGAAGTACGGATGAATGATTCAGATAGACTGATAGATTAGATAGATTAGTTGCGTAAATGTAAGCAGAGAAATAGAAATGAATATTTTGATTTATTTATTGATTAAATTTTAATTATATATTAGTATATTATTTAAAATTATTATTATTAGATATATTATTGTATTGTATTTGGATAAATAGTTGGAAAGGATGGGCAGGTAGGTAGATAGATGAAGTAGATAAATAGGATAGACAGACATGATAGATAAAATAGAGAGATATGATAGATAGATAGATAGATAGATAGAACAGATAGATAGATGGAACGGATGAGTAAATAGGCGGAATAAGTGAATGAGACAAGAACGGACGGATGAAGAGGTGGACGCAAGTGTTTATGCATGGAAGGTTGTATTCCAGGGTAGCAGGAATAAAACGGAACCCATTCTTTTCTTCACTCGGTAAATTGATGAGCTAGTGAAGGCCAGGGCCAGAGAAGCTTCTCAATCCAGCCTAGTGCAGCTGGGACACATAATTATCCCTCTACGTACTTTCCACCTCTACTGATTCAGAAAATTTCGTCTTCCTACAGCCTCTTCCTTTCTTCGTTATATTTATTTCTCAAAATTCAGAAATACTGACAAATTTCGCATTTCCTAACGCTTTTTTTAAAATAAACAATGGCAAGGAAGTGATAGCACGTTGTTACCCATAGTGTGTCTCATAATTTTTGCAGCATTGGACTGGTACCAGATGTCTCTCTGCCCATATAAACTTCCGCATTTACATCATTTTCAGTTACAACTTAATTCCAGTTCCTTCTCTCATGCTATGCAAAGTGAACAATTCCTGCATTTTTAAATTCTGTTTTTTTCTGAAAAAATTTCGCGTTTCCAATTTTGATTTGAAATATTACACCTATCAAAAATTTATTTCCCTTCTTACTGTTATTGAATTAAAAGTATAGTATTGCAGCCACTATGTGCTATAACTGAGGTGTAATAATTTTCATCAGTCCAATTGAACTTTTTTTTTTCGTTAAAAGATTCATTGGCACCGCTATTTACTATGATAAAATCAGGATGTTATTATTCCTGCACTGATCTAGGAATCAAAAATAGAGAAATTTCTCATGCAAATAAATGGAAGGCAACAATTGAATAGGCAAGAAGTAGAAGCGCAAAGGAAGGTAGATTATTATCAAAACTGGCGTCATTTGCAATTTAAGGGAACCTATAATTTTTCGATCGGTGACACAACATGTTTCTTCAATTTCTAGCAATCGTCTCGATAGCAAATTTCCAGAAAATTAGAACCTGTTTTTCCTGTGCTGTAGCTTTAGCAGTTTATTATGACAGCTTCTGAGTGGTATAGCATTCGAAAGGCATACTCCCAGAGAAGCTGCCCAAGTCTTTCAATGAATTTGAGGAGGAATGTGGAGAGTAAGTAGGGTAATTAGAGTTGGAGATTTTCAACTAAGAATTGAAGTCTCAGAACTTTATACCTACAGCTATTAAGTTCTTTTGCAACAATCGCAGCAGTCACAATTCTTTCCATTGTGACGAAGGATGAAAAAATTTCCGATTTTTAGAATATGTCGACGAACGGTGTATATGAATACTGATGTTTGATTATTACTTAGATCATCTATTGGTTTAAACTTTGTTCAATTTCACATTCTTTATATATTGTGTACAAAGTCGTACAACTGCTAAGTTGCTTCAAACACTTCAATTGGTTAGATTGATTGATTGGTAACAGTTAACAGATGAGTTGTTTGTGGCTTAGTCTAAGTAAGATTGTTTACAACGTGCACTGCTAATGCATCAGGCAGCATCGAAGTGATGTTATCATACTAAATCTCTTCTTGTATATGATGTATTACTGAATTGATTTTATGATTTAAGTTTAGAATCAGGCTTAAATCAGTTTCTTTCCATCTCTCAAAATTCAAATATATTTGTCACCTACTACTTGAGCATAGCCGTTTGCACATGAATTACTGAGCAGTAATACCGTCTATAACCAGGATTTTCTTTAATTCTGCCCGCATAGGAAATTAAGGGCAGAACTCAACTCAGTTTTTTTCCTGCTTATGCACTTTCCCCAGTCCTGTTAAATTTGGCGAAGTTTCTATGCATGCAGAAGAAAAACGCATGGTTCACATATTTGAATGCTCGTTTACTTGTTTGTATACCTTGGAATATTTCCAATGTGACCAAAATTTTAAGCAGTTGATAAAAAAAAAGCTTGATAAAACAAAAATTATTAACCTTGCCTACTGACTTTGGTTTCAAGGCTCAATTATGGGAGAATGTTCTTTTCTTGCTAAAGGTGCATGTTAAAATTCTTGAATCGAATGAGTTCCTCGAAAAACCTACTCGCTACTGATAATCATGATGAGTGTTGAACTGGTAAAAACGCGCATAATTTATTTAATTGGAGACGAACTTAAAGTTTTATATTCGAATATTCGTATCATCTGAGTTGATTTTTCGAGACTTATATTTCCTATGCAAAATAGGACACTGTGTTTTATTACCTCATGGAAACCATTGTATCTACTTTCTGATTACCATTATTATATGCAAGAATTAGAATAAGACATATGAACTTAAATTGTCAAATTTGTCATCACTGGAACCATCCTGATTGCTTCTTTCATTTATGGAGTTGGCTGTTTTTTACACTGAAGAAGTTATGCTATTAACTGAAATGCTTATTGCATTACTCAAAAATTTGTTACACCACGAAGTAGTTAATATTTGAAGCTACGAGATAAGATTCTGTGATCACCAAAAGTTCTTTAAAAATCTGCAGCAATTTTTTTTACATGTTCATTTAACTCACCTAGATCTGGAGTGTGACATGAAAGTTCTTCATTGCGTAGGCTTCATGAGCACGGGCTTCCTTTGACAATTGATTCTTCCAAAACTTATTATTGAAAAAACGTATGATAACATTAAAGCAAACATTTGCAAGATTTATGGTGGTATTCGAGTAAATTATTAATATTGGTTATTTTAAATTACTTCAAATGCAAATTTCAATCAGAACTTATGTGAGGGAAAATACAGTGTTGTTAACATTTTCAATGCTGATAGACAATGAAAAAAAGCGTTTTGAATTACCAATTAGGACAGAACCTCAAGAAGTATTGACAAATATTTAACAGGCAACAGCCTTCATATTTTCCTTTCCGTGCATATCTTTGCTTTAAAATAAGTGATTTCTGACGAGGAATGCTATGGTAGATTTATTTTCAGAGCCCAGCAAACATTTTGTGGCATATCTTGGTGAGATGGATAAAAGCGACATGCAGCGAAGTGTAGAAAGCTTACGACATCAGCTAAACATTCAGAGATTACCCGTATCACAATCAGCTAATGAGTTCGTTTTGGATTAGCTACTTTCAATTTCTCTTTGTGTTTAAACATTTTCTACTTAATTTATTTACTGACAATTTTGAAAATTTTAATGCTGATGATTTCCCGTAATGCGCATCTTTATTTTCTTCCTACACAAAATTCTGTATAAATAACCCGTGTCTTATAACAAGATTTCGGTCACTTTAACTTATTTTAGGGCTTGACCAAGGAAAAGAGAGAACTTGAAATAGTTTTTATATATATATCATTTAATATAATTATTAAATGGCTTGCAGTATTTATTGTTTTATGCTGCTGAACTGAAACAGAAAAAGTGCCAGTTATAGAAAAACTCAATCAGAATGCTCTCGCAGGCACCCGACAAGTCTATAAATTCATTTATGTAAACATTTGTTAGATTAAAATGATCTAGTTCAAATAAGAAAGATAACTTAGATAAGCTTGGATATAGTAGCGACTGAAATACTGGAACAAAGCTTTTTAACTTTTCAAACTAAGACAAACTTATTGCTGCAAGAAAAAAATCTTAACCTTCCTAATTATATATGACAACTACAGGAAAAAATGTATATGTATACACAATAAATATATTTATTAAGTTATAGATTTGGCTGCTCCGTTAGATGAGCTTCAAATCCCAAAACCAGATCATAAAAGGGAAATTCTTTTTGTAATAGATTCAGATTCAACAATACATTAGGGAACTGTGCCACAATCTGACATATCTGATTCCACGCTGACTTTTTTTTAGTTGCAGTGATGAGATTCTGAAAATGAATGATTTCAGGATGAAGCGATACATAGAGGGACAACAGGAGAGCGACCCACTTGTGAATCCCGTTGATAAGCGATGTAATCCTTGGGCTGAAAAATCGAAATGTGAAATTATATAATAATGTTTCAATAATGATAATTTTGCAGTGGTTATGACGCCTTGGTACCAAAAAATTCTTGTAGATCTCGCACTATAATTTGTTCTTTTTGTATTACTAGTTGTTTTATTGTTTTATCTACATCGGCGTTTTCCATTGATTCTGTTTGCCTTCTATTTATCGTATAAACTATTCTCTGCATTTTTTTAAATCTATGAAATTTCAGGTGTTGATGAATCTCCAAAATTTATTTTAAGTCCTTATAAAACGTAATTAATCAGTATTAAGCTTTTTTCCTTAGAAAACGTAATTAATCAGTATTATTTCGGATTTCCAAAAAATTGTAGTTTACTTTGCAAGATTTTTTAAAAATTTTTTTTTACTTCATTCAATAAATTCGGGTTGGAAATATATTCACATTTCATATTTGGAATAAAAAGTAAACTATAATTATTTTTTGAAAATCCGAAACACAGTTTAATGCTGATTAGTAATTTCACTTTGATAAGTGTTAGTAAAATATCAGTTTTATACACAAATAATGATCAAAAAATTTCCCTCAATATATAAATACAGCAATTATTGACATGCTAGTTTTATGTAATTTCACAAGTAAACAAGAAATGTTAGCATCTGAGCATTTTGGATTGCTCAAAGAGCAAAATATTCACAAAAGGAATAGTGTACCATTTTCCGATATATTTAAGGTCCGGATATATTTTTATTGGAAAAAAAAAAGATTTGAAAAATCTTGTATTAAAACAACGGATATAATAACTAAAAGGTTAGAATTTTTTAAATATTTTCTGGGATAATTGATAATCCATACGCATAAAAACGGCAGTAATATATGAAAGAGAATGTAGAACTTCCCATTAAAATCAATTAAACTTTAGCGTGGCACTCAAGTTTAGTTCAGTTAAATCAAATTTTAAAAAAGTCAAATGTTTATTCAATTACGTTCTTTGCGTGAGAAAAATTGTTTTATCCATATTCAATAGAAATAGTCACAGCGGTCGAAATGCACAATTTGATATAATTGAACACAGTTAACAGCTAAATTGATTTGAAATGATCTAATTATACATCATTTAATAAAGTGAGACAATATTAAAATTTGCAACCCATATAGTACATGAGAGACAAGGTTAAAATGTATTATTACAATGAACGATTCATTAACAAACAGAGAACAACTGAAATCTGAACAGTACTGGCCATTAAAAATGGTGGCCATAATGCCCAAAATTTACATTTTATTTCGCATGAAACTCCTTAACTTATTCAAAACGAAAAATATTTCTTATCCACTTAGATCACGACGAAATTATTTGTTGAAATTTTAGATCTTGAAATAATGATTTTTGCAAACGCCCATTTTTTTTGATTTAAATTAAAAGCTTAATTTTTAAGAGGAAGTTCTTAATAAGTGAGAATGACTTTCGTCAATAAAGAGTCTTAATAGTCAATATGATCTTCTTTTCTACAGTTTCATTCCTCAGTATCGTGTTTATGCTATATTCACCGCAAACATTCAGCTATTATTGAACTAGTTTAAGCTCAGTGACAAATTTAAGGAAAAATATGAGAAGATAAATGACTTACCTGTCGTAATATATCAAATTTATAAAATAGCAGAAGAATTCTGCACCAGTTGTTGAATAATAGTAGAACATAAAAATTTTTGAAAATTCAACAAACATGAAGATTCAAAAAATCGGCATGCATAAAAAAATACAGAATTGAACAGTCAATAAGTTGCTGAATCGTGAAAGAGGAAATAAAGCTGCTTCTGACAACACTATGCCGTCTAACTCTTGATTGTTGGAAATCTTAAACTATTTACCGAAAGAAATTTAGGGAGCACTTTTATTGAAGGAAATCATATTGCACTTTCAAGTCCATTTTTCCTGTTGTGAAAATTAAATTTCTTGAAATGATTTTTTTAGCCACAAATACAAATCTATACATTTGAAAATAATCAAGCCTAGTACCAGAACAAAGCCCATCAAAATACGAACTGCTAAAGTAAAGCAAAAATTACTCGACCCATTTATCGAAAACCTAGGACAAATGCTGCAACTATCTTAGGACGAAAAATTGGTACGCCAGTACTGTTGATCATGGTGCGCATCTGTTAAATCATCAAATCTTGGCTGCTGCTGCGATGGAATTGCTTGATCGATGGTTGATAAGACAGACACTGGTAAACTCATGCCTGCACCTAGACCTGTAATATTAAAATTTCGATTCTTGTAAGTCAAATTTCTTTACTGCTCTATTTTCAATTATTGCGGTAACTTCCAGTATGAATTGCCAAATAGTAAAAGTTGAATTCCTTCCAGAGGAGAACGCAGAAAAACAACACGCAATATTTGTTGCAAAGAAAAACGATCCATGCTATTTTTCTTCGATCTTTCACGAAATTTGATCTATGCAAATGCTAAGGGGACCAGTGCTTGAAGGACATGAAAGCAGGAGAGGATATCTTAGCAGGAAAATATATTTTCAGAGAAATTTAACAAATTAAAAAGACGTTGCCGTATTTTGGCTATTTTGGCTGTAGGAATAAGTGACCAGTGATTTAACAGAATGGAAAGGTTCGACGATTAACATCATGAGTTTAGCAAAAATCATGCAAATCATTTCTTAATGAAATTCAACAAAGAGATAAGCTTTACTGAACAATTTAGTGATCTTTATGATTTTGGGATATTTATAAATAATGTTCAAACTACAATTCTTTTTCTCTAGAAGTGATAATGCTTCATTTCCACAGATTTCAGTTATTTAATTAATACTTCTTTAAAATATGTATATATATATATAAATTTTATACATATTTATCGTTTCCTATCTATATATATATATATATGCAGAATAACTGTCTGTTACTTGAATAACGAATCGAAAGGTTAAAAGACAAGACAGAATTCATATTTTGTCAGAGCATCGGAGTTGCTTGCAATGAGATATTGTTTCGGAAAATATAGGCGAAACATGCCTGGCAAACATTATGGCACGGATTCTTGGATAGTTTTTTGAATACAAAATTCAAAATAAAGTACACAATTTGCTAAAAATGAAGTAAAGCACACACACCCGATTACCTCTCTACCCATTAATTTTTACCCTTTGATAAATGACAGATACATTCAACTTCAAAGAACCTTAGCCGACTGTTTCTCACTAAAAGTTTTAATGCCGTCACATCTTGTTGCACAATCGTTCTTTTTCGCCTAGATATACCGGAACTTTTTTTTTGACAATCATATTTTGTCCTTTTCTTGCATATCTTCGGTATTCTGCTTATTTAATTCGATAAAAGTCTCATTCATTGTTTTATATTGGATATTATTTGTTTTAACTATGTCTGAGATGTAAAATATTAAGTTAATGAAGTTGGGTGGACATAATAGAGCAGCAAATGCACAGTATTAACACCAAGACTTCGGTCTAGAATCAAAGCATAAAATTTAGAGAAATCAGTCATGCCGGAATTCCCACATCATTAAGATTGAATTCTTTTAAATCTAATCTCTTTATTAAACATTACCCAAGGAAAAACGATTAAAATAACAAGTGTGAATTTATTGCAGAGGGAGAAATTTTTAATCGCTGTATTGCTTCGATGGGATTATTTTTACGGTGAATTTGCGTTTTCTCGTAAGAATTGTATCGTGCTTGTAAAGCTGTATTCTCACTAATGATAGTTTCAATTTTTCGAACTACACAGAATTCTTCTTTATTTATTGGGACCTTCTAAACAAATTCCTGAGTGCTTAATTTAGTAGAGTTTGACTTTTGGAGACACTTTTATTTTCAACAGATATTGCTTATTATTTAAATATTAAACGCTGATTTACGAAAACAAATATAAAAGTGATTTGCGAACATTTTTTTTAAAACATACCCAATGAATTCTAACATTTCTATGAACAATCGGTAGGAAACACCCTAATATTTTGTTAATGAATCATACTAATGAATTCCTGTGAACTTGAAAGTTTTAATGGATTGATGAAATCAAAACAATTCAGAACATACCACCAACGTTAGAGATTGAAGAATGGTTCATTGTAGAAACAAATGTTGGTGGTGCACCTGGCTGGACTGTTCGAGCATATGGCTAAAAGACTAAGTAATATTAAGTGCTAGTTTAGAGCTTTCCAGACTACTGGACAACAAATTTAGACAATTAGCTTCAAAATTCAAACGAAAATTTCGTTCCTGACCAATGAGTCATTATTGACTACTTTGTGAACGTAAATCTATCATGAAAAAATGAAAGAAGAGTCAGCTGATATTGCTTAAAAATTTTGAGTGAATGATTGACGAAATTGAAATTGCGAATGAAAGTAGGCTAATGGAATAGCTGATTTTAGCAATTTCGAATTCATTTTTTCCTCTTTGGTTCGGCAAGTGAAATTCGATTGCAAAGAAGACTTACATGAAAAGCATCGTAAGGTGACCTTCCAGTGCCGGAAAACATATGATATGAACTAAAATCAGGCGGGTGTTGTGCTGCCCCCATTCCTAATCCAGCATTTGCGAAGCTGGAAATTAAGCATAACAATGGAAAGTAAATATTTGCATATAATTTCATAGTTTATATTTTTGTTGCGAAATTAGATGATACGAATATTTCTATAAAATTTATATCTTAGATCTCAACATCCTTACCTGTAAGGATCCATTGCAGGTTGTGGTAAAGAATACATTTGTGTGCTGGAAGGAGCAAAGCTGTTGCTAATAACCGGATTATTAAACCTTGATGGTGTAGCAGTTGGACTGCTACCCAAAGGTGTACCCGTGCTTCCAGGATTTAACAAACTACCTGAAAAAGTAGCTGAACTTATTTCGAAAAGTACATCAGTCTTGTTAGTTGAACTTATTTCAAAAAGTACATCAGTCTTGTTTTACGAAAATACTTCTTGAATTTATTGCAAATGAATTTGTACAATAAAATATGTTTTAAGCCAAGCAATCTCTTTCGCTGAAGTAGATCACCTTGAGGAGAATGTCAAAATTAATCATAATATGGAAAGAAAGATGCAGAGAGAGAGGAAAAAATAGGTTAAGAAAACACTCAAAATGAAAAAAATACTAGTAAATTCGTATCTAAGTAAATTATAAAACCAACATAGAACTTCAATATAGTAAAAGTGATAGTAAAAACATCCATTTATTGAATCCTCGACCAAGTTTTCTCTTATATTCAAAAAAAGTTGAAAAAATTTTCAGTCTAGATCTACGGTAGCTAACCTTGAGCTGAGCCGGAACTACCGGCAGCGCTATTAGCACTGACATTGGAATTAGCTGGTGCCATTGTTGTATCCATACCTGGCGGTCGTTTTTGATTTCTTAGCTTTTCTTCACGACGCCATTTGGCCCTCCTGTTCGAAAACCATACCTATAATTGCCCATCTCCAGTCAAAAACCAAAAATAGAATTTTGCTGCAACACGGACGAATGTATTAAATTGGATTAATAAACAGAGAAGAAATATCATTAACAGTTAAATCTCCAAAATTATCGGGATTACTTGAAAGTTACCGTGATGCTTACGTTTTAGTTATTATCACCTGCCAAAATTTATTGATTTCTGTTTTCTGAACATATTTTATCTGCTCTGGTCAAACAACCTACAAGCGTTGCCAGTTGCAGAAACAAAGGACAACAATAGATACTGTAATATTCACATTTGTCAGAAATAACTTAGTTTTGATTTATTAAAAAAACTTGGATCAAAAGTTAGTAAGTTGGAAATAGACGTGATCTTGAAAGGAAATGTTGCCCATTGCAATTTGGTACGACAGCGAATGAAAAGTAATTAAAGCCTCGACCCACATGAAATTCAAACATTATTTCATGCATTTTAAGTCAGCAAGATTTTCAAGACCGATTTTCTTGGCAACCTTTGACCAAGAAGAAGTACATAAAAAGTGTGAGAATAAAAAGTTAACATCAAATATTCATAATTGCGAAGTTGAGAAAGCATGACTTCTGAATGTAACTTCTTGAACCATAACAGAATTTAAGGTATACCACCCATAAATGATTGGTGTGATGGTAGCAAAAAAGATATAATTAGTAGCTTGGAAAGGATTTTAAAAATACCCTTTTTCTCCTTAATTTAAATTCTTTCGATCAACACAAGCTCAGAGATTGCCATTGTTGCCTGGACATTCAATTTTCTAATAGGGAATCAGTCCTTCCCTGATGCCTTCAGAACGTTTTTGATTTCGTCATAACCAAATCATGGCAACGCAGCAGATGGTGACGCGCGTTGTATACGGTAATGAAATATTGATACACAATTCAAGAGATGGCCGCCAGACTTTTTCGTCCTACTATTTGAAATTTATAACTGTTGTTTAGTTATAAATAGGAAAACTTAGCAAGTATTTCATGAGCAAAGTTAAAAGCTAGACCAATAATATCATTATGTACTTCATTGGTAAGAAATTTTAGAATTGAAAACGGCTAACTTAGAGAGTTCACGTAATTTAAAATTTCTTTTGTGCATGAAATCTCTTTACAAGATTCCCAGGACTGTTCCGATTCTATCGTACAAGCAATGTCCTTTTTCTATAATCCCATATCAAATTACTTAAGCTTTTTTAATCGTCTTCCATTTAGTAAATTTTAGCTTATCGTTGAGAAAAATTTTTTGCAGCATGCATGTGGTTAGACGCACATCCTTTGTCATATGTAATAGATATATATATATATATATATGTATACATATATATGGATATTTAGATATTTATACCTGTATGCGTGCTTCAGGTAAGCCAATTTTTGTAGCCAATCTTTCGCGAGCAAAAACATCTGGGTAATGCGTTCTCTCGAATTCTGAAATAATTTGAGTGTGACTAAAGCTTGGTAATAGGGATTTGAAGCATAAAAAGACAAGATAAGGGTTTGAAGAAATTATAGAATAGCATTGAAATTTTCGAGAGAAGTTAAAGGATACAGAGCAACGTTCAGTTTTGCTATGTAGACTCATTAAAAAATAATTAGTCTCTGAAAATCCTTAGTTTTTGCTGTTTGTTTTCCTCGCTTTTGTTCAAATTTGCATTACGCATGTTTTCAGTAGAATTATGGTGGAAACAAAATTAAAAAAAAAAAAAAAAACCTTTTTCTAAGGCTTCAATTTGTTCTTGACTAAAAGAAGTACGATTCCGCTGTAATTTACGTTTCAGCCGCATTCTTGCAGCTGCGTCTTCGTCTGGATCATTAGGTGGTTTTTGATCCTCATCTGCAATAACTCAAATTCTTCAATAATGCTTGAAAATTTGTATTATGGTATTAAATTTACAATGATTTTAGAATATATTTTGAGTTTGCAAAAATTAAGAGATCAAATGAAACATTCCTCTAACACATGTTGAAAAATATATGTTACATACGCATCATGGTTATAATTCAATTCTATAAAGTTATTTTACACCTTGAGAAAACATGGTAGTTCCTATGCTCTTTTTAAGCATAAATATGCATTATCATTGCCACGATTATTTCTAGATTGTCTCGAAGTTAAGGATTTGGATTTTCTAACAGCTTTTTTGAATCTCATCAATTTTTTCAATTACGGAAGTTTTAGATGCTGAGTGACAAGGTAAAAGGGAAAGATGAACGTTATGTTACTCATAATATCGGCAATTCACTTTTATTACCTATATAAGTTCAAAACGTCTTTTATACTATTTGTTTGTCATTAAAAATAATTCATTTAATGATTTGACCAACACCATTTTTTATGCTCCAAAAAATTAGTTATTCGGTTCAAATGCTAACCGTTTCTGTGCATATAAATAAGAAAT
Organism: Mansonella perstans; assembly: GCA_037074765.1. Classification (NCBI taxonomy): domain Eukaryota; kingdom Metazoa; phylum Nematoda; class Chromadorea; order Rhabditida; family Onchocercidae; genus Mansonella; species Mansonella perstans. The sequence continues at coordinate 197,534 of JBAMDO010000046.1, forward strand.
GTTACTGATAGAATAGATATGTAAAATAAACAGAATCAGGACAGCATTCCAAATGTTATTTGATAGCAATCGAAACAATTGATAGTTCTGCTACTGAATGAATGAACAGAAATAGAAAACTATTTGAAATGATGCTGTCACCAATCTTTCTGTCACCAATCTCTCTTTCCTCCTCCTTCCTCTCCTTGTCTTTTCAAATGATAAATGAGTATGTCATTAGTACAGTTGCTGTTGCTGATTAATGAGTTCAGAAGAACATGATCACCTGTCATCACCTGGATGGATACATCTTGGCACTAGCTACGGTATCAAAGAGTCTTAAATTTATGAATCATCGATTCAATGATCGCTAATATCTTGTTCAAAAAGATGCCAATTTCAACCCATATTTTTATGGTGCCCTTATGAAAATGAAGGATTTTTTGTAGCCATACACAATACTCTATTTGTAAATCAGATCACTGTAATACTTCCATTGTGATTGTAACAAATGTCCAGAAATTCGTGATAGCGCTTTTTTCGATGATCTGTCAAGTGGATGTTAGGCTAACCGTATACGAATCTTTTGAAAAAATTCAAGATTTCAACCGACAGAATTTTCCCTTTATTCGTCTCATGCTTAAGCCGTCAGTAAATAAGACTCCTGGTTTTAATCATCACAATGCTTTCCCAACTTTCGTAAAGCTTCCTAAAATATCACGTATGATGCTTCTGCTCTACCGAACTTATGCAGCTTCTGCTCAGCGATCAAATGTCCATAGCAAAATTTGTCATAATATGACAACTACTAAAAAGCGCTCTTAAGAGTCGGAAAACTGTAAGCATAGGTGAATGTAACCTCTGTAACCAGAGGTAACTCCAAATATTAATATCGATGTGCATGACATTATTGTACTGCAATAACAAATATTGCAGGATGAAAGTTGAAATCACTTAGGTTTTCCAGGACTTCAGAGTTCTTTTTTCATCACCAGTATTCGCCGATATAAGGACTGAAAGATTTTACTTAATCTATTATATCCTAGAAAAAAAATCCCGGCATGAAATTAGTATCGAAATTGCATATGATGTAAATAATCAAACTTATTCCCAACAATTGATGTTTCGCAAAGAAAAAAGAACGACTTTGGATGTGGTAAGAATGAATGGATGCCTACCAAATTTATTCAGTTTTTCGATAGTTCCTGTCACTCCAACTGCTGAATGATTAAACATTATTTGGTTTTAAAATTTGGACGAAAGTATCAGCAGAGAGGATTCGGAAGTAAAGCGATAATCAACGGATACCAAATGTTCTGTATATTTACGAATGGACATAAATTAGCGAGCAATAGACAGCGACAAAATTTTGTTGTAAAGATGGATGAGGCTGAGGGACGGCAAGGGGGAAAGGGAGTTTAAGGAGAACATGATGTATGAAAAGTTCAAATTCATATCGGGGAATGGGTAGTACTATATCATAGCAAATCAGTGATATTCATGGGTTGTACCTCTTCTTTCTCTTTTTTCCCCTCCCTCTCATCTTTCCTCCGCCCCGCGATATCAAACTAACTGTCCTGCAGCCGAATCAAACCCTGTTGTTGTAATAAACGATCTCAATGTCATACTATAATACAATTCACTGCATCTGTTTTATCTTCGTTACCAGTTTATTTGAAATTCATGACCATTATTTACTCCCAGTCAATTTTATTTACAATGACGAATATACATATTTGCTGCTTCTCCTGTCAAGCCCAGTATTTTCATAGGGAAACTGGTGGCATAAAAAGTTATCTCTTGATGATGAAAGAGCTGGTTAGCTTCTTCGCTATCAAACTGATATTAAATTTTAGAAAAGCTAGCAAACATTTAAAGTAAAAATATAGCTTTTGAGAATTTCTCCTTTTCATCAATTCTTCGGTTACTTCATGCTTTTCTAAAGTTTTAAGAAAATGTGATGGAAACAGACTGAATTCAAGTTGAAAGTTATTACTAAAGACAGTAACAGCGCAATCATCAGGGAATGTGTCAACTTGATTGATTAGATATGAATAGTTATCGCAGACATGCAATCGCTGCCATCTTATTGAAAACCCTCAATTGCAGTTACCCCTTCATTACTTTGTGCTTCAAGTTGCTGTTCTATTATGGCTTTGTACAGTTTAACACAAATTACATTTCTTGACTGTTCTCAATATCATTAAATATAAAGTGAAAAATTAGGGCAAGTCTGATGAAGTCATAACCAGCAAAAACTTTATTAGTTTTCGTTTCAAGATGAAATCCGTCTTTTGGTCATTAATGGCCTACCAGTATCTTAGAGCGCGGTATATTGTGTATTTGCTACCTTTCAGTCATTCATTCATTAGAATTAAACTAATCAATTAGCATACTAGTATTTAATTATCAAAAGTCATAGTTCTTGCCTTACTTAGCTTTAGAATACTCCTTTGAAATTTTTTGTTTCATAACCAATTTGTACTATTTCAATACGAAAGGTTTTGAGATAAACCTCTACTGCTCCCAAGTTTAGTTTAGATGAGGTCAAATTTAAAAGCTATTGTTGTTGAGTTAACGACATGAATTAGATTATGAAGCTTTTCACGGCTTGAGACTCAAATCGGTTTGTGCTTGAAATTTTGTAACAAAATCAAATTATTCACTATAAGAAAGTCATGGAAAATAGCTGAAAATTTGAATTGTGACCAAATGCAGATCATACCCTGCCATCAATATCTAAATGCAAAAAAACAGTTTCAGAGCAACAATAGAAAGAAATTTTAGCAACAATACGATTGTGAAGATATGGTTCGTGATGATCGAATTAAGAAAATGGCTAAACTAGATTCTAACATCATATCAGAAGTTCATCTGTATGAAAATAAGATACTGGAGTGAAGTAACAAATCAAAAACTAAAAAATCAAGAATGGATATTCAATCTGTTTGAATTTGCATTTTGATAATAATTAAGAAGTGGTTAATAGAAACCGTTTCAAAATTTCCCTATTGGTCCATTGCATAAACTAAAATGTTGATTTGAAAGCAGATTGTTGCGTATGTGCTAAAACAGAACAGTGAATCGTAATTCTAAAAGAAATTTTTGAAGAATTTTTGCTATCTTAAAAATATCTAAAATACTACTTAAGTCATTGGTTATGTCGTTTTTGTTATTGACTTAAAAGGTTAAAGATCAACAAAGAGAAATGGTATTGAAGTAATAGAGCTTTCGTAAGAAGGCATCGGCGAACAAATGCTACTGCAGCAAAAAATCAGGGTTGAAGTGATCGAATGGTTAATTAAAGCACAATACTGTTTATAATAGTGTTAGTGGTAATCGTAATAATAATTATTGTAATAGCATCAGTAATTATGGTGACGTTACGCGTATTTTGGGTTTCAGTGTAAAAAGTTCTATTATGTGAATTTTGCGCTTTAAGAGCATAATGGAATTGTTGATTTAAAATTTGCGATCATTTGCTCAATGTGATAATTTTATCTGCAATGCCTAAATTGCTATGGGAAATCATGATTTAATTACTTGTGCCACTTATAAAAAATAAGCACTTTTTAATTTTTAAGGGAACATATCATTCTTTTCTGCAAATATTTCCATCTAATCATTGTTTTTGCCATCTCAACATTCCAGATTTTCTAGCACTGTTAAAATAAATTTAAAAATTGCCGATTAAAAAAAGTTGATACTGCTCTGCTCGCAAGATCCGTAAACCTTAATCAAATCAGTAATAATTTCTAAAGTTTCCTTATCCTTCGTAGCATTGCTGTGGAAATATAATTGCAGTGCGTTGAAGAAAACACCAAGAAATTCTGAACGAAATTATAAATCTTCCAAAACAATACGTTCGAGTTGTTAGAGAGTTCGATTTAGTTATTTTTTTGCAATGCAGTGAAAAGGAAAGATTTAGATTAAAATGAAAAGTTAGGATGAAATTAAGTGAAGTTGCTGTCTGACAAGTATTAATAATGAAAAACAACTAATGGATGAAGAACTAAACTTACTCTGCATTTGTAATGGATTTATGAAAATGGCGGTTGAGTGCTGTTTGGGAGCCAGACTCAGATACTGCGCAACTAAAAGTGGGGTCGTTAATAACCGCACCGAGTCCAGACCTGCCGTAGAAACGGTATGGGTTCCAGGAATGTAAGTTTGATGGCAGTTGGTCGTATCGCGAGGAGCAAAACAGGTAAATGGAATAGAAGGGAAATATCACAATGAATTACTGAAATTGCCTCTTGAAAATATCATCTGACTTCACTCTTCCAAAAAAGACGAAAGGCACGGGAGAGAGAGCGCATGGGACGTGTAAAGCAACCAAAAATAGTTTCCGGCTGCAGGTATCAGGGCTTCCGCGGAGGATACGGTAGTTTGTCAGCATACACTTCTCCCGGTCGATGGATACGATACGAGCGCGCTCCCATACAAACAATGATGGATTGCTTTGGTAAGAGAAGGTGACTGACTGAATGACTGAATAACTGAATGAATAACTGACTGACTAACTAACGAATAGACTCACTGACTGATCGCCGGTGGCGATCGGGTTCTGTGCTCCATCTATTCCGTAATACTACAACTATATCGTTGTGATAACGGTAACGGTACTTGACACGAATCTTCAGGTTGCTAGATCTGGAGTACTCATACAACAGTATTATCCAAAAAAATTCCTAATGTCGCGATCACCAATTAACAACTTATGGGACGTGCACTATATTGCAAAAGTGTACGTAATGGCTAATAATTATGATGTGAACAGTCTCCGTAACATTATAACACTTCGAAACAATCACTCCATTATCTATTTGTTAAATTTGACAAGAGATGCATAGAAACGAAGTGATGTTTTCTCATTCTCACAGTCATTCCTTGCCAGTTCGCAATATCCGTAAATATAAGCAAGATAACCTATATACACTTTATCCTTCTGAGATCAGAAGATTGTTGTTTGGCAGTTTTGCTGATAGCTATACATGGATCTATTACTTAATACTGAATATCTATCAAAAATGTAAAACTACCGGCTTCTTTCAATAATTAATGATTAACTTCAGTTAGAATAAAAGAAAATAAGAAAAGATTTTTGATAAGAAATGCATAACTAGTTTGTATCAATGTTAAATATTATTTATTAGCGGATCTGGTCAAGTTTAATTTTTTCATTCGTTCATTTTTCTTATTGACATTAACTAGTTGTCTGGGATCTATAGTATTTGGAACATGTAAATCGCACAGAATTGGCTTCTCATACTCGTTTGAATTTGTCTGTCGTTTGGACTATTAAATGCCTAAAGGCTTTCATAAAGTGTTTATCACATTATTCTAGGTCAGAAGAAACGTTGTTAAGGGAGACGTGAATTTTACTGAACTGCCAAAAGTCCACTTATTGCCGTTACTTTTTGCTACAATAGATTCCAGGTCTGGTTTTGGAATGTATGTGTGTATGTATGTATGTGTGTATGTGTGTGTATGTGTGTGTGCATATGTGTGTGTATGTGTGTGTGTGTGTGTGTGTATATGTGTATGTGTGTGTGTGTGTGTGTATGTGTGTGTGTGTGTGTGTGTGTTTATGTGTATTTGTGAGTTTTTATGTGTGTTTAGTGTGGGAGTATGTGCATGTATCCATTTTTACCTTTCTTTCTTCATCCTTCTCATATTTTTTTCGCACACCTACTAATAAAAATTGTTTAGTGGGTACGTCCCTATTCACTCTTAGCATGAAAGCAAATTTCACCAAAATCAATTAAATTCGATTTCTAGTTTTTGTTTCTTTTCATTCTCTATCTTTTTTCTTGTTCCAGAATCCTCAAACTTGAATTGATCCAGAAAATTGTATTATCTAAAATTATTACTTTTATGATTAGACTTTCCTATATATAATCCAGATGTAAATCGTTCAAATGCATTATTCTATCAACGGAATTTCATTTGCGCAAGACCTTTTCTTCCTCGGCCTACCTGATAGGCGATGACATGATTGATCCACCTTACAGTGGTAGTTGGCAGAGCATCCGTGCATGCGCATTCATGGCCTTCTGTAAAATTTCTTGAAAGAAGTGAATCATAAATGATAGAATGTCATGCATGTGTTTAAGCACATTTTAAAAGTGGATCCTGTTCCAGAAATGTTCTTCGTACCTGTCTTCGTACCGGAAATGCAAATTGTTCAGTTCTCACTCATTTACAATCGTATTTATGAATTGATTTCCCGCATCGTTTTGAGCTGCACGCAAAATACATATGTATTATCAACACCATGTATTATCATCTGTGCAAATAAACTGGAATCACCTTCGCATTTGCAGTAAGTTGGACATTTAAATGATCTTTCGGTCTGCATGCTTTCTTACTCTAGTAAATAATTTTCTGGAAAGTTTCTGCCCTTCCAGTTAAATGTATGGAGTGATATTGAACCGGCATTCACTAATAAGAATTAGGCTTCGCATGAAGTGTAATAGGTCTGTAAGCAATGATAAATGTTTCACGATGCATAAATTTTAACGGATTCGTGAATTACTGTTTTTGTCCTGTTCTTAGAATCAGTAATAATGCACAGTCTCAAATCTAGAATACCCATTTCAACAGTTTTCTGAGGCTGAAATTTTCCACGATTTTCAATATTCTTCCCGAAGTATAGGTCAGTAACTCTCGTAAAATCTTTTAACAAAGATCACTTGTGGGAAAAAAATACTTCACTATAAATGTCCAATCAAACAGGGAAGTTATAAGAAAACTTCTAAGGATGTAGATGCGCATTTTATGTTCCTAAATTTAAGAAATATTAGAGCAGCAAAGGAAACAAGTTTCCATCATCTGGTATGACAGAAGTAATTCAAATTCACACACACAGAAACACAAAAACACACACACATACACACACACACATACACACACACATACACACACACATACACACACACATACACACACATACATATACATACCACACACAGCAGCATACACACAAATTTATGCATATCTACAAACATGCGTTCTTTTATAACTCTTGCGCACAACCCATTGAACATCTTCCGCTTGACATCTCATCATCAGCTCCTTTGCCGTCGAAAGAATACTAAATACAAGTTCACTGCAGATTTTTATTGTGTTTAGTCTATGTTGCTGCTCTTGACTATTTTGTTCAAACAGTATTTAATTGAAACCTAAAATTTCCATAAATCGAATCAAGAATTTCGAATTTCGAAAAAATAAAATTTCATATTGGACAAATAACATAGTAGTCAACAAAATATAGTTTGGATAAAATTTTGTTAAACTAGCTCGAATAGAGCATATGCTACTACATCACTTGAATAACAAATCACTGAAACTTGTACCTCAGTTGCTTTGTTTTTATTTTCACTTGCATTTTACTATTTGTAAAATCTCTTTCGATTTTGTTTCTTTGGATACACAAAAAGTAATTAAATTCATATTAGCGGTGATATTTATAAAGTAAGGAAACATGTTTAAAATGGTATGTAATAATGGTGCAATTAAGAAATGCTTTCTATAGTTTTATGAGCAGTTGAAGGAGACGGTACTATAAAATTGAATGTTGATGGACCACTACTATTTGCATTGTTCGGTGCAGTCTTATCTGATGCCAAATCACTGCATGTGGGATTTGATGGAGCTGTCAACCAAGAGATTCTAGTAAGGTCACTAATGGCGTTACAATCTAACGCCATAGTAATCTTTCTTGCTCGCTAATTCCAAATGTCACTATCGCTCAAGAAGTACAAAACAATAATGCAAAGGTTTAAAAATCATGAAGTATTGATAAAAAATGATAGGCAATCTTCTCTTGCTATCGATTTTCCGATAAATCAGATTTAGAAATTGCATCATTATATTAACAAGCTAAAGGTAGAAAATTTTTCAGAAATTTGCTGAATCTTGTTTTATATCAATAAATTCTTAAGTAATTTGAAGAATTACTCTGACAATTTTTTACTAAAAATCTTTTAAAACAATGAATTTTTCAGCAGCTGAAAAAAATGATCATCGGAACAGGAACATTGCAAATCGAATCCTTGCTTAATTTATCTTCAGTTGAACACAAGTAGAATTTCATACTATACTTTAAATGTAGCCAACAGATTATATGAAACAATAATATAAATAGTAGGTTGTGATAAGATTTCACATGTCTCCCGAAGCTCGAGAAAATCTTCAAATTGCAAATTATTTTAAAAAAGTGTGCATTAATATTTTCCTTTTCTAACTTTTTTAGAAAATATTTCAACTGGTGGAATTTTGAGGATTTGACATTGCTGCCAGTACATTTCTGACAAAAGCTTCAAAAATATTTCGGTAAATTCGAAAATTTAAACTGACAGCAAAGCGTTAAAATGTCATGAATTATCTACATCAAAAGATTGCACTGGTATCCCCAACCTTCTAACCGCTGCTGTTATGGTTTGCTTTTGACGCCTCTTTGTCACCAGAAAAAAGCCAAATTTACAAAAGGAGGGTAAGTAGAAAATGCGATAAAATAGTGTTTTAAGAGTGCTGAAAAGCTCTTAGAAATTTCGCACTTTTAATTGTGTCAATATTAGAATCCCAAGAACTTGATTTCATCCTCAATTTGCTTGGCATGTGGGCTTTCTGAGAGCATAAATTTTGACGCATCTATTAGAATGAAATATTTCACACGAATCTATATGGAATCTTCATAGCTGTACTAAACCACAATTCTAATTAGTACGCACTTATTATTTCGTGAAAAAGCAGTACATCAATACAAATGAACTGATGGGAAATACCTTACTTTCAATCACCTTATTTTGTAACTGAGAAACTAACCATTGAAAATCAAATTAATTAATAAAGTCTTAAAGAATCATTGAACTTTAATACTTACAGAATAAAAACTTCGTGTTTTCATTTATCAAAAAATTGTTTTACGCATTGATTCATTTCCTTAAAGGAAATGTTTTGACTGTTAATCTACGATTTGCACAATCCATTAAACAATAATTGATGTTTCCAAATAATCTTTTGATGATTTCACTTACTGATAGCTCACTCCGTTTAATATTAGCTTCTGTAATCTCGAATGAAAAAACAATAATAAAGCTTTAGTGAATTAGCATGTACCGTAGCGCAGAGACATATAAGATGATGAAAAAGTGTACTACACTTTTTCATCATCAAACAATTGTCAGTCCATTAATGGACAAATGCTTGTTTGAAATTTCTTTACAGTTTTTTTTTTGTGATTTGTTTTTGTCGAGATTCATTAATCATTTTTAAAAAAAAAAAAAAAAAAAAAAAAAAACTTAAATAATAAATGCATTCAGAATCTGATGCATGAATGTATACGTACTTGCATTACTTGGAAAAATACATTCTAATCGCTGTTTCTAGACAGTAAGTTTCGATTCTTTTAATTGTGAAGGAATGTCACTTTGGCCGTTTTTTTTTTTCCTTTGCTGATTGAACTCAAAAAGTAGTAAACTTTAATTGTTTAGAATGGACATTAATTAAAGATGACATCTGTCAGGCGCTGTCGAGTATCTCTGATACAACATTACGTACACACACGCCCCGTACACAACATACATGCATGGATGCATGTCTACATGTTCTGACTCTAAGTTGCTTCCAAATCATTGATGTAACAAAATTCTCATCAACGAGAGAGAAATTTATAAACTATATCATGAAAAGGGAGAAACAAAAGTAGTAGTCAACAGTAATATAATTTGGAGGTTAATTTTTACTATTTGACTAATTATTGATTACTATCTATGATATTTCAAATTTATGATTAAAACATGCCATTTCTTTTAAACGCACTAAAATCAACAATTCTTTCCAATTCATTTTATAATTAGGGAAGTTACTGTACCAAAAGAAGCTTACCGGAATCTTTTTTATCAGTATGATTAGCCTGTGCAAGTGGTGGCAACTGTGCTAAGCCAACAGCACTAGGCACACCCATCGGCCATTGATTGTACCATTGAGTTGAAGAGTATCGCAGTGCCCGATCGTAGAAATCATTTTGCATCGCTTGCTGCTCCTTTTTTGCAGCTAAATTTCGCAGTACTCTGTTGATCGACGATACCTGGAAACAAAATTTTCTCCTAGTATGGATGAAATATATCAGCTTAAGAAATATCACTCTGAATTGATGATTCCCAAGAAAAACAGAAATTGCTGTTGAGCAGGATTTAACAACGAAGATGGGAATTTTTCAACAGAATTAATAATTCTTCTAATTCTCAATCAAAACTTGAATTTGCTATAAAGCATAAGAGCACATAATGATGGCATGATTATAAGCGAAATCGCAATTGTTTAGTAATAAAGTGTCATCATTACTAAACATTCTTCCATCAATTAGAGTATGACTCAAAAGATACTACTCATGCTAAGCTTATCTCATGTTAATCAGTTAAAGATGAAGTGAAACATGTATGTCACATCCTTACCATCGAGGTCACCACTTTTAAAATACGCTCATGCACACAACTACCCATATTTTAGCTCTGTCTTTTTTTCTCCTAACTGCGCATTTCCAATTGAGTGCATAGTAATTGCAATAAAAATCTATTTTATGACTAATTGTGCCATAGTTGGTAGTTATCCTATCACATAATCATCTTACTGAACGACATCAAGCAGCAACAGAAAAAGCAGTGCGAACTAACGAGGTGGGCAATAAAAGAATTTGGTCTTCGTTAACGCGGATGTTATCCAGTCCAGAAGTTGTAAATTTTACAAGAAGTTGAATATAACAAAGTCATTAAGGTAATCAGGTTGCTTGTTCTGCAAATCTGAATTTCTCGCATTTAGAAGAAAGAAATCATGCACTCTTATAAAAAAAAAAAAAAACTCTAATGTTAAGTTCTCAATGCAACTAACTTTAAAATGTGATGAAATTAAGCAAATGTTCTAATTCTAAAGTGCTAATGAACTAGTATTTTTAAACAAAATTAAAGATTTTAAAAAATTCGAAAATTTTAATATTAAAACAATTCATTATATTCTACAATTTTTTCAGACAGAAGAAGAAACAAAAACTTTGTGAATTTTTTTCTTCCATGAATGGAACCATAAAAATTCATAAGAGCTTGCAATGCAAAGATTTGTCTGAATTTAATTTTTCATGGGAAATTATACAATCTGCTTTGAAAATGATGACAATCTGTTGCTGCATTAATGAACTCGTATTATGATTTTATGTCTCCTCGTACTTTTTAACTTGGTTTATCCTGCTTTATAATGACTTTATTAGCCAATATACGACATGAGAAGAGGAAAGAAAGGAAGTGAAAAAAAAAAGTGGAAAAAAGGATGAAAAAGGTGAGGAGTAGGATTATTGTAACCTTTGGTGGACTTACCTCAAAGACGCTTAATCTTAAGATTGATTTCCATTTATTTTATCTGCCAGTTTTGAAAAAGTGGTTTTCAAATATTCTCCATTATTTATGTCTTTTATCCACAAAAAAGATTCAGTTACTTTAATCATTTCTTTGTCAGTAATTTCAAAAATAAGATATTAGCTTATTTTTCCGGATAGAAAATGAAGAAATTAGTCAAAAAATAAAAGTATGGAGCGAGGTTATAAACAATCTTGAACGCTGCGATACCATTTGTTATTCTTAATGAAAGTTATACATAGCATTTATCAGTGTTGATTAATTTAAAGTAGCAGCAAGTGTTGACATCACAACAATATTTCCTAGTATCTGCTGAATACCATTGCTGGACAAATTCGTACGGGAAATTTCTTGTATTTATTTATTTTTCTTTCTTTTTTAATCATAATACCCCATTTTTATTTTTTACTTTTTTTTAGCAAGAAACTTTTTTTAGCTTTGGTGACAAAACAGATCATTAATATAGGATAAATAAATGAATCCATCCAATGGTTACTTTGATACAAAAATTCTATCAATGAAGTTGTCTCGCTTACTTTTTCAGTTTTTCATATCTTCAAATAAAACCAATGTAATTGGATTTAAACTAATTAAAAGTAAATGAAAGCATAAAACTGCCTCGCTTCAAGGCACAAAGCATGCATCCTAACTGTAATGTTGGATGTAAAGCTCTCTAAACGTTATCTTGACTTTGTATTTTCCAACTCACTGCTTTGTGGTAATGAATAAATAACTTTAAATTTGAATGCTTAAAGAATTGGCACTGTCTAGCAGATTGAAAACAAAAGCTTTTTAAGCAAATATCACAATTACAACGAATCTCCCGAATTCATCTTGTTTTCCCACTTTTTTTTAAAAAAAAAATTCATTTTCCGAAGTTATGACCGTACTCGTCCGCAGTGATAGAATTCAAATCTATGTCGGATAACTGTTCAGAGTTGTTTACCGGATGATAATATAAAGGGATCCAATTATTTGCTCTGTTGCGCATTTATAGTCAACTAACACTTCCTTTAAAAAACTGGCTGCAAAATGTATATAGATATATATATTTCAATTTGATATTAATCTTTTTCTTAACAAAAATCTTTCATTTAAAAATTACCCTGAAACGCCAAATACGCGCTTTTTCTTCAGCACTCACTTTACTAATTCTAAATTTTAAAACTTCACTATCTTAAAACTTCAATCTTAAAACCTTCGATTAGATTCAAAATTAATTCTTCCATTCATCGAGCTAATATGGGGATCTTCCGTGAAAAAAGGTAGCATAATGAACAATTTACACCTGGATGTGAGATTTGAATTATGCATTAGAAACTTTGTCAAAAAAGATAAAAGGAATTCGCAAAAATGGATCCAAGCTCTTCAGCTTTTATGAAACAAGTTCAGATGTGAAGACTTAATCTAATATATTTCCAAGACAAAATAGTCCGAAACTTAACAATTGAATTTGTTGAAAGTGATTAAATTAATTACTTGCTAAAATTTATTACAATAACAATCCATTCAATAATGTAAGATTTTGCGCTTTCTGAAAATATCCGCTGCATCAGGGATATTAATGATTTAGATATTCCAAAACTTACGCTAGGTATTGTATCGGGGGAGCACACCTTCTCGTGTAATAATTTATCTCGTATTTCCCATGCAAAAATAGATGGTTGTTCGCGTTTGTAACTTTCAATTTTATCGCATACACTAACTGTCGCAACACGAGGTTTCGAGCCACCAATTGCTCGTGGCCTAATTGTACCCGATTCATAATATCGGCATAAAATTTTCGATACACAGCTAAAAAAATTTTTGAATTTAGTTAGGAACTTTCAAGCTGAGATGTTTAGTACTAATAAAACTAGTGCTAATAAAGAACATTTAATCTCCAAAATTACTCGAAACTGGAAAAAGCAAACTTTATTTAATCGCCAATAATAAATTCTTTTGGAAATTATTTAGGATTTGGATCCTATATTTGCAAAGGTATAATAAAGTCTAGAAAAGTACTGCGTAAATAATAAAATGTTGTTCTCGTGCTTTTACGGAGTTTGAGCAACCATTACATTGCACCATTCACGAGCAATTGCAGTTTTAGAAGTTACTTTTAGAATTCGATTTTTTTTCACCAATAAAACTTTTTTTGAAATATTTTACTGTAACTGCTTAGTGTTCAATGTAATATATATTCAGTCTGGTCTTGCTATATCTTGTAAACTGACAAGATTCAGTTTATTCTTGAGAGCTTTAAGCTTTATGAGCATGTTTTTTCGCATTTTGACATTATACAGCAGTTATAAGTACATACTGCTGGCCTGATCACATTTTTCGCAAGTGGAGGACTAAGTTTTAAAGAAAAGAGTAATCACATCTTTTTTACCCATTAGAGACTTGCAAAATTCTCGATATATCGCATGGTCGAGCTCCTTGATGTGCCAGATCGACGATTTTTTGGCGTGTTGAATCAGGTAATGGTCGACCATTAACAAATACTCCACCGAGTTGATTAACACCTGTATGTCCAGAATCTGTAATCAGTTTCATAAAGGATCTGGTATGCAATGTAACACACCTGTTTAAATTTTAAAGGATTTCCTTTCAGTTTTTAGAGCATGAAAATGAACAATTGAAAAACACTCTAAAGTTACAACTAAGGAAGCGAGAGATAGTGATAGTTTGTTTAATAATTCATTGAATCGTACAGTAAAAATCATTTAGACTAAACACATCATCAAAAATACAACAGTAGCATATTTTATTATTTTACTATTTTTTTGTGACCGAAATGATTGGGAATAAGCCAGTCTGCTTTTTCCAAATTTCTTTATCTAATTATGTTGAAAATTACTGGTTTTTCAAATGGGCTAATATAAATAGCGCTGAAAATTTTAGATAGTGATAATTGTAATTATCGCCTTTTTCTTGAAGAACGAAGCTCACATTTCTTTTTATCTCCTAACATACAGGTGGCTTCATTATTTCTCATTAATTCACACAAAGAGCACAGAATTAAAAGCAAATCTTTAGAAGATTCCGCTTGTTGCTTACCAAATCAATGTTGACTGATCAGCTAGAATGGATTAAAGTATAATATCTTTTTATCATATATATACTTAATAGCCATATCGTTTTCAAGAAATTTCAAATATATCTGCGAAGAAATTGACCGCACATGAAGAATTTTAATTAAGTTCCGGAAAAATATAATACTGTATACTTTTGAAAAAAGTAATATTACTGTATACTTTCTAAGTGTAATGTGTCACTTTAATTATTAATTATACAGTATGGAGATTGAATGTGTGGAATGAGATCATCTATTACAATTTATTTTCACTCAATAAATTTCAATTTCAATTCTGGGAGATAACATTCCAGTCGTTTTCCTTGCAGCAAATTTTGATTAAACATCAGATAATTTACTGTCAGGAAAATATTTCTCAGGACTACCAATTATTCCATCACAATAGATATATTGATGCGATACAATAATAATGTGGGAGAAGACATCAAGGTAACACTATATCCTTTTATGAGACTAAATGGGATTAACTTTAACGGGTCACTGCCACTTCTTTGCATTCCTTTTATATTATTCCCTATACAATCCATCTCCTTGATTATATTTCAAATTATATTTTCTTTCTACTCATTTCAAATTAACTTACTAAAAGAAAATGGTCACAAAAGGAAGATAATCCAATCAAATTTGCTTCAATTGTTTATTTTTGGCTGTGCAAACGTGTTACCTTGTGTTCTGGAATACTTTCAATCTTAATTGGTTGTTATTTTAATGAATCATCTTTTTACTATTGCGTTTAAATTAATTTCATTACTCTTATCTTAAAAAACTTCTAATATTATTAACAAAAAGAACATTATTTAGAATTTAGGAGTATTTTTGAAATGCAATTTGTCAGAGATGAGAACTCCTTTTTCTTTCTTTTTTAGTGGTATGGGTGCCAATAACTTACATTTGTAAGACCCCTGGATCAGTGGATTGCACACAATAATGCAAGAAGTACGTGCCTTTCTTCTTGTCGGTAGCATAGAGATACCGCTCTGAACAAAATTAGCATTATTTTAGGATTTGGGCGACTAATCCCTGAAGCGAACAGCTCGTTCAATCTGCCATATGTTTCATCTTTTTGATCCTCTTTTTGAGCTCTAACTAATTCGCAAACGATAACGAATTTATTTTTCAATTAGAACTGACTTATCAACGTCGACTATGCTGCCAACTAACCTTGAACCTTACGACCGTTACATTAAAATTTTTGAAATGCTGTCAATAAAGTGTGTTCTTATTTTTTGCAAGGAAGCAGTAATGAATTTAAGTTAAAGAAACTAACGCAATCATTTATATCAGAATTTGCTTTTCTATTATTTAAAGATCTTTAACTAGCAAATTTAAAAGGTGGAAGTTTTGGCTATTTATAAAGTAATCGTGGTCGATCTTGTTTGTGTCATCAGTTTTATTGAATTTATCAAAAACTTTAAGTTGCTAGTTTTTGCTGTTATCCAGGTTGGTAATTGTTAATAAAAAAACGGAGTTTTGATTTGATGTTTTTGAAGCAGGGCAAGACATCATCCTCAAACAAGTGAAGAATGTAGTTTCGCCGGCGTTTTAATAAGGAAGTGGGTAAAATAAAGCGCTATGATGGCAACTAACGAAATGCAGCTGTGCTTACTGACTAACCAACTACATCACAAGAATGTGCTGTGAACAAATGGTTATCACTGATTGTTTTGATAAATTTAATGAAATTAATAACCATAAAAAAAAATTTGGATTATAATCATTACTTGCAGATAATGAAATTCTCACTTAACAGAAAATGTATTTCCTTGATTAGTCTCTTGAGTAATTCGAATTTTAATAACAAGTTCTGCTGAGCAGAAAATGAAACTAGAAAACAAGTCAAATAGAATTAAAACTGAAAATAATTTAGATATCATTACTTTCTATCAATTATTTTTTTAGTAGAGGTAAATATAAAGGTCCTTATGGTTTGGTAACAAGGATCTAAATGATGATGCTCAGTTTGAAAACAGTAGCCGCCATGGAATCTGGCCTAACCATGGGGGGTCCATTTTGTAAATGATAACGCGCTCGCAGAAGCTCTCATCAATCATTTCCCGGTGGGCTAAACTGTCCGCTTTCATCGAGCAATTGGACGAAGTACTTTTCATCATGCAATCATTGAAACCATCATTTACTGTAAGCGTGCATAAAGAAATATCATTATTATTCATCAATATCATCACTGCAAATTTGTTCATATCTTGAGATGCTCACACAATTACAAGTCATTTTTTAAAAGAAGATCTAATAGATTTTAATTTTGGCTCAATTTTAAGCTTGAAAAAGTTGGAAAAAATAGCTTAAAAAATAAATACAACTTGAAATTGAGTACAAATCGCGACAAAAATCTTCATATGTTTTTCTGAATGAGTTTGCGAGTAAATGTATAAATATTGATAAGTTACTTTAATTCAAAATTTAGACTTAATTTAATCATTAGTATAAAATTATACTTCGCAACCGAATCAAAAAAAAAATACGAAATAGCTGCAAGTATTTTCCGATTTCATTCAAAATTTTCTCAGGTAAAAATTCTCTTATAAAGTATGTATCAACTATTTCTCTATCACTTTTACTGCTTGTTTTACTACTGTAATGCAAAAAAAAATCTTCAAGAAGTGGTTGCATTGGCCACAGCGTTTAATGAAATACAAGTATGTTCCCATGGGTTCCATTTCATTGAGTTTTCTGACTTTCTCTTGAAGTGCTCAAACAATTTCCAGGCAATGTAATACAGAAAAAGCGTAACAAGAAAATGACTCTTTAGTTCTTCTTAAGTGGATTACGGTACAGTTAATAAATGTTCTATTTGCCTATAAACTTTATTTTAGGTTTATTTTAATTGATCCCTATGTTTACAATCGCAAAATGCAACATTCAACGCATCGCAATGAAATGACAGATGGTGGTCATTGCTAAGAAAAAATCCATGTAAAAGTTAATCAATTCAGCTAAGCTCAATTACTTATTCCAGTCAATCTTGGTAATGGGTTAACTTAAAGCTTGCAAAGAAAATTATGATTTTCTCCCATTACTTTAGAATTTCCATATGCTGAAATGACTGAGTACCAATTATGGATATAGGCCTCCTTAAAAAATTGTTGACTAAATCAATTTGAATGATTGGTCGATAATTGCGAAACTTGAGCAATAAAATGAGTCATTTTAATAGCTTACTAATCTAAACTTTATCACCTAAACTCAACGAAGAATCATAAAACTTTATTTCCTTACATCATTATATCAGTCATGTAATAGTGATGCTTTTCTGTTATGCATATTTTTAACTATTTATCAAATTTTAAGAGAATTACAGTGGCCGTTTCTCGCTTTTTTAGTTTTTATTGAGCAACTTTATTCATTACTATAAATGCTTGGAATCCCTGATGTTGAGAAATGAAAATTATACATGAAGAGGCAATGTGAAAATAAAAATAGAATAATTGGAGTTCAGGCAGTATAATTTAGCAAAGTATTGAAGAAAGAGACCTAGGCCAAAGAGATATGTAATTTTAGGGCTCTGTCCTTGTTTGGTAGTATTGAATATCTATCATCACCAGCGGTTTATTTTTATTTTCAGTGCAACAACTCCAACCTATTACTGCGAGTGAGCTCAGCTCAATCAACATAATGGCCTTTATTTCCATTTGAGCGCTATCTCCTCTTTACCTTTCACCTCACCGACATACCTTTCAAACCCAAATTCTACTCGGATACCCTCCCCATTATTTACATATCATGCTTTATAATGGGCCTACTCCAGTCCACACAATCTAATTCATCCCAATTTCACACCTACACTTTCAGCATCATCATACAGTAATCTACTATATTTGTTTGCTTCTTTTTTACAAAATAGATCGAATATCGTTGAATAACCTCTATATTACAAGATACGTAATGCATCGAGCTAAACTTGCTTATTCTGGACCAATTCTGAGATTTATGGCACTACTTGTCAGATTAGCAATGCTTTTTTTAGCAGCGTGGCATTTACCGATAAATTTGCATTAATAATGCCATAAACAAAAACAGTTTGCATTTTTTTATACAAGAGAAGCTTCCATTTGAACTATTCTTAATTTAATTGTTGAAATTTTCGAATTTTTAAAAGAAATTTTCCTTAATTCGATAATGAAAATAAAAAAGCGCTGCTTTCAGTTCAATTTATATCTGCCCGCGAAAAGCTGTGCAAAACGTAAAACGGTAACAAAAAGCTTCCCAATTTCTTTGTGCAAATTCATGATTTTGTTTTTCATATCTTTTCGATTTGAATGAGTTGCTGTCACCTCTAACAAGGCAATAGCAAACGATATTGGATGGTACACTGTCAAAGTGTCTCCGAGCCATCAGTTATTGCAAGAAGGGCAAACTCGTTTACTACCATCAGTTTTTCCCCGTGTCACAAAACTCATTGTCGTTGTCGTGAATTTGGGGGTAAAAACTGGAAAATTAGCCGTTCGAAGATAAGGAGGAACAACAGTTAGTAACAACCGTATGATCAGCTGTAACGACCATTCATCGTGTTCTCACATTTGTAAAAGATATCAAACATTACTACCGCCATCTCCTTTCATCACTTCAAGTTTTAACGACGGTACTAATGAATATTCTTTCGACGACTCAATCAATCATTTTATCAACCCGTTAATCAATTAGTTTCAGCAAAACATGCCCAATTATAGCATATTTCCGTTAACTAGAATTCAAGATTTTATAATGGACAACTGATAACCGCTTTAGATTTCAGTATCGTGGATCAGTACTAAAAGAAATGAGGAAAGTAAATGATAGGTAGAATGAAAATCATCAAAGTAGTGAATACACATAAGAAATTGCGCATGACTGGCCGTTTATTCTTCGAATCAAATTTTTTCACATTATGATGACTTGGAATAGAAAGAGAAAAAACTGATGATAATTTAAGCTGAAACGAAACGAAATCCATGAATCCTTATTTCAGTTATCTAACAACTTTTTATGATTCGACTTTTTTTAAAGATTGGAAGTAAAAAATTATTTTCATCCATATCACTGCGTATTAATGTTAAAAAATTCATATAAACCTGTTCAAAAAATTTTTTTTGAAATAAACTGTCAATCCTTCATTCCATTAATCTAAATAAATATACATTTTTCATAAGCTCGTCCCTAAAAATATATAAATATCTTTTAAATTTAATTTATATTTCGTAAATCAATTTCCCTAATTCCATGTGAGATAAAATCTCTTTTATCCAAGTTTCTTTTAGAACAGGCTTCTGGATTAAGTGCGTTTCAACTTAAATTCAAGGAGTTTTTTGAAGATCAATAAAAATTGCTTTGTGATTTATGTGACTTGTCAGAAATGCTGAACGACAATTGGCAATTTGTTAACAATGCAGTTCATGCACAGTTCTTCTTGGAACGCAACCTACCACTTCCGTACGCCGTTAAATTTCTCATTCGTAACGGTTTTTGTCAAATATTCAATTTTCACAAAAAAAAAACCTCTTAAAGATGCACAAATTACCCAATGCCATCCTTTCGTTTAGAAAAATTCGCTCATAGGTTTCAACTAAATACTTTTTACGATTTAACTGATCTGTCTGAAATTTCGAATTGGCATATACATAAAAAGAGAGAGGTGAAGAAAGACAAAGCAGTTATAAAACAAATTTTGTGTGAAAGCTTTTTGCTTAAGCTAAAATCAAAAGGATGCTATGTATTTGCAAATCCAATAGAATCACAAATCTGGAAGAGAAAAAATAAAGGTGGTGCCATGATGCTTCAATTTTTCATAATTATACGGCTTTTCATAATGTAATAGGCCTAATCAAATGAGGCGTCATAAATCAAGAATGCTCCCAAATAATTAAAAATAAAGGTCGTTAAATTGGAAAAAAGTCGGAAAATAAAATTATTAACTGTAGTATAAAAAAAGTGAGAAAATTGGAAGAAAACAATATAATATCCTTAGAAGGTAGAACGAGCGATCACCATGCCTTTTATGTAATAAACTATTTTTTTAATTTAAATTTACGATTATCTGAAGCTAAACATCGTAGTTAACATGTCGTGCAGGAGTTAGCTTTCAGCAAAATTTTAGATCAATATCTTCTACAAAACGGAATATCTATTTTACGGTATGTATATTTTGCAAATACTGCCAATTGATTTACTGTAAAACTACATTGAGGAGTAATTCAGAAAAGTTGCAATTCAATAAATACAATAAATCATAACGTAAAGGATTTTCTAATTGAATTTTAAAACGGCTTCGGATAAATTAAGTTTCATCAGTGATGAAATAAAAAGCCTTCCGATAGGAATCATTGATTCATGGTTTACTGAAAAGACGAAATTGGTTTCACAATTATTTGAAAAAACCGTAAATGTTTTCGAGTGATTTTGCAAATGATGAAAATTTTCTTTTCTGCAAATTGAAATTCTTTAAGTATAAACTGAAATCCTATAAGTATTATCTGTTCCGTGGATGTCATTTGGAGAAAGAAAAAAGAATGAGTAGACAGTGAAATGAATCCTCCAGAGAATATGAAAATTAAATTAATTCTGTGATGCCGTGGCTGACACCTAGTTTAAATAATGCAGATAAAGGCGTTGATTCTCTCTTTGTATTATGCATTCTTTCATATTTATACGTGGAAACTAATTTGAAGACTTATGCAATTAGCTGACTGAATTAATCATAAGAAAAAATCCACACAGCAAAAGTAGAATAACAAATGGAAAATCCATTCATTGAAGCTTAATAAAATTATGCATATTTTCAATGAAAAACATTAGAATTCAAAATTTCTAGATGTTACCCAGTGATGACTTTAATTAAATTGCAAAATAGATTGAATAATATTCAAGCTTACAGAATACAACAACCTGTTTCTTCAAGTACTGAGAATTTTGCAAAATAGGAAACATTTTTTCAACATATCTGTAATTTTCATTAATGAAACATCCTAAAAGACTTTCAGCAGAAACAAAAAACATGAAGAAATTGATGTTTGAAGAGTTAAAAAGATTTAATACAAGATTTAATATAGGATTAGAAATGGGAAAAAATAAGCAAGTTTTTTGGAAAAGATAAATTTTTAGACTGAAACAGTATGCTTATTTAATAGATTCAGCGAACCCTTTTTTCATGACACCGTAAAACGAATACATTTGAGCAATATTTCAACAAAAGTAGAGGTAATTTATCTTTTTCTCAAGAAAATAAAAGATTTAAACTGAATACTTACCTCGATTGCACGGCATTACGTTTTGGTCATGTTCAGCTGTAAAAGCAACATAAGACATCGATTGAACACCACACTGACAGGCTGTTGTTATTGAAGTAACCACAGCCACTGCAGTTGCTGCAGCTACTACAACACTCAATCACTTCCTTTCCAATCACCTGAAAGATACAGTAGGAAAGATCATGCTGAAAAGATTGAAACACCTTATTATCTTTTGAGGTGCAGAATGGCTAAATTCTCAAGAGTACATTTATCCTGTGGTTTATGAGCAAAGAAATTACTCGGATTTAATTTTATTTAAATGAGTACTTGTCATGAAGATTGATGCACATTTTTGAATAACAGAAGAGCAGCTCTAGAGGATGCAGTGAACTGCAGACAATGGTAACTCGACATTAGTTGCTGCTCACCTACCAGTCACGGACTTCTTCTGCCTGCTGCGACGGGTAAATGTTATCATTTTCGAACATCTCGAAATTTTAAGGTAATATTTAAGATTGAGCAGTAAATTTTTAGAATTATTTCGAAAAGTGATCAAAAGTCTAATCAGAATTAATCAAAAGTAGAAAATAAGGTGTGTAATTGTATCACCAATGTAACGCACATATGATACAGAATGCAAATGTATAAAAGCATTTGACAAAGTATATCATTGTGATTACAAATGGTTTTTGCTGCGACACTTGACAGTGTTTTAAAAGTAGCAAGTATACACAGGAATATTTCAAAACAACCCGGAGAATTTCGTTTTAAATTGCAAAATTATGGCACAAATATGAGTGTGACATTGTTCAATATAATTCCCATAAAACAGCTGTAGAAGAAAAAACAGATAGACTCTATTAGAGCAACGATTTTTCGAATGATGAGAAATTAGCAAGTTCATGTAACTGTGACTAACAACTAATTTAGTTTTTGAACTTCTACAATAAAAAGATAAGATGTTTTTTGAACTTAAATGCAAAGCTTAATTTATAGAACAAACAGCGTTTTTGAGAAATGTTCTAAAGCACAAGAGAGATGTGCGAGCAATATCTTTATTAAAAAAATCCTTTATTAAAAAAAAGTATATAAAAGAAAGATGAGGATGTTCTGAAGTCTTTCATGAATTTCAAAATGAGTATGGATCAGCACTTTATCTCATTCAGTTCAATTGATCAGACGATGTCCTTCAACAAAAATTGAAGTGAACTAAGAAAGAACCCGACGTCGTCGTAAACATGAAATAAATTCATCATCAGTTGTAATACCGATATTCTGAAGAAAACTGGGTCTCATAGATTTTTGGCGAACTTGGACAAAATACTAGGTAAACGGATTTTGACGGATTGGAAGGGATAGCTCGTAGAATAAGAATGACGCTGGTGATTGCGAACCTACTACTCCTGCTCCTCCTGATGCTGCCAATGATGTGTGTATTTGGAAGAAAAAGAAAGGGGTGGCAGTTCACGCGTGAAATCAAATGATTTCGCTGAAAACTAAGTAAGCCGACACGCGAAAGGCGAAGGGCCTAATCAGGCGTATATTCGATGTCTGTATGAGTTGTGCAGTTGTTTCTGCTTCACCAACTACACTCAGAAGTATCCTTTTCTTCTTACATTATACTATTCGCAAACGCACCACTTTTTTTGCAATAAAACAGCCATTCCATGGCTCAAGAAAGCAACGTATCAATAGGACATCATTCGGTACTGAAAACAATCGTTAGCCGATTGCATTTCTCTCTGAAGAGCACAACTCCCTTACTTGGTGCTTAAATCCCTCATTCTAAAATTTTTCGCACTTTGAATTTGAAAAAATTTGTTTAATGAAGTTATAGGAAAGATTTACCAGGATAGATCAGAATAGCAGAGCTGAATCACTTTTAGATCTCCAAAAAAGGCTTGTTCCAGCGCACCGTCTTGTATCATTCGATCCTAGTGTGTATGTGTATGTTGTATATGTGTGCGTGTATGTGATGTCTACAAATTTGCCTTCTTTCCGTGTCACAGGCAGCAGTTGCACACATACGCAGCGCAAGCCGCAACGCCTCCAACGTAAGTTTTTGGTTTTAAAAGCAAAGTCTTCCACGGGTTTGTTGGGAATGAACGTTCAGCGTTATGTTGATAAGCCAATAGAGCAGATCAATGGGGTAAAATGGACCAATCAGTTACGGGCAGTTACCGTATCCATGGGCTTTCTACCCGCTCTACAAATTGCATACATTTGGAACTCTGCCTGCTCATCTCTTTTTGCATCTCTCCATCATCATTCAGTTACTCCTTGGTTATTTAAGTGACGGTACACTTATGAGTGTTAGAATTAATATTATCCATCCCATTAAATTTGCAATTCTTATATGACCGGCTTGTTTTTTTATCTTTTTTGAATAATCACCTTCCCTGATCGTCCTGTCTTTCATATTTATTTTCTATTATACATCAATTTTGTTAGAAAATTTTGAAGATGCTTGTCCAAAGGTTACATTGGATATGAAATCAACGATAATGCTCTAATAACTTATAAGTTTATTCAAAATGGGAGAAAAATTAATAAATCAGCTGAACGTTACATTAGTTGAATGTTTGTTGTGTTCATCGAATCCTCTCCTTCTCTGTTGTTTTTCTCCCATGCTCTTACTAAAACTTCTAAATTTACAAGTTCTGTATCCATTATTAACTCCTATGTAAGCAGTAGAATAGTATCTTTTGGCTTCTGTATAAATCTAGCAGCATCTTATTTCCTAGAACCATGAATTCTTCCTAAATTTTTTTCAACAAAAATTCTTAATGGCTCTTGCAAAGAATGTTTGTTGAAATAAAATAAAAAAAAAAAAAAAAAAAAAAAAAAACTATGATTAAAATGTCATTCGATAAATTCAAGTAAAAGAATAAAGTTCAAGTGCTGAAGACTGAACAATATGATTGCAAATTGTACTTGCAAAATCTCATCAAATCTCGTTATTAATTCTTAGATATAACTTAAGCTTATCTTAGATTTATGAACAATTAATCGAGACAACTACGACAATTGTCACACGTGATATATGCATTTTTTTTTTTGCTTAATGAAGCATCCTACTATTTTTAAAGATTGAAGCAACCTTGCAGTATTTCAAACCGCGTGATATTAAAATCCACAGTGTTATTTTTATCCGTCTAATCATTGCATGGGAATCTCTACCAACACTTCCTACCAGTCTCTGCCAGTCTCTGCCAGTCTCTCCTAGCACTCTCTCGGCACTATCCATCGTAAATTTGTGGTTTTGGCAGTTCAAATCAAGTAATCGATGGCTGTGTAATTTAAACTGCTTTGAAATTGAAAACTGGATTCAACTATCATGAAATTTTTCGTACAATGAAAAGATGCACTCTGATGGGCCAAATACTATATTCTGTTTTCACTTTTTTAAATTGTTTATGAAGATTGGTCTATCTATTTACTACAAAAAATTTATCAAGATAAATTAACACAACAATAATTTTAAATTTAAATCATTTTTTTTTTCAGTATTAATATGAATCAGACCAGAAATTAATAACTTCTGGTCATTTCTTGAAGAATACATGAAAGTCAAAAATGAAAGAAAAATTAAATATTTATTATTAAAACTTGCAATTAAGGGTAATTTTGGGAGAGTTACAGCAGATTTCTCATGTTTTTTAAATTTCAAGCTTTTTCTAAGAAAATTTCTACCATAAAGGACTTGACTGCATTATTAGAATCAATTGAAATTTTGAGATTCTAATCAGAAGAAATCTTTTTTCTTCATCTTGTTATTTTGAAGATGGAATAATTTTTTGTAGAAGTGGTAGTTTCCTGAATCTGAAGCATTTTATGATTTGTTGCAATTATGTAGTGCATCAACTGAATATACGGAATATTTATCTTAGATAGGCTGGTAGTATTGCCTTGGTAAGGACATAGCAATGCTGAGAGGTACATTACAATGCTAATAAAGAGCTCAAATGCTAATTCTGCTAATCTAAGTCATCTATAACTCTTTCTTCCATATTCCAATCGAATAGACTCAGAATGCCATTCTGGATGCTTCTCACATGTTTTCGGAAACCTTTCATTGAGGAAAAGCATTGATTTTTTACTTTACAATCGAAGCTAACAAATTTGTAAGAATTTTATCCAGGAAAATGAAATATATTTTAAAGATAATTTGATGGTAATAAAGGCTTATCAGTTGTGATATTGATATATTATTTGTAATAGTGATGAAGTATTTGGTCCTTAATCAAAAATGATAGAAGCCAATTTGTTAATAAATAGATTATTAAAAAGTTTTAAAGCTCCATGCAGAGAAAATGAAGATTTAAAGTTTGCAAATAACGCATGCGAATGGCTAATTAATCTGTCGCAAGATAGATTGATTGACAGATATCACTCGTTGATTGCTGTTCATATTCCATTTAAGGACAAGATGACAACCCAATTGCCAAACTTATGTGTTGTATCAGTGCACAAAAAAATGAGACAGTTGCTTGTACGAAAATATTTTGCATAAATGAAATTTCAGAATTCATTACTGAAAATGAAGAATGTTCTTGAAGTTAGAGTTGAAAGAAATTTTTTAAAATTCAATCCTCGTTTAAAGTTGCTGGACAATATTTTTGAGTCCAGACAACTTTTTTTTATTTCGGATATTTAATTTCGAGGAAAAAATCTGCATTTTATTTTTGATTTAGGTTTCCGAATGAAAGACTAAACAACACAAATAAAAAATGGGAAGCAAAAAGAAAAAATAAATATATCCTACTGTCATGTGGAATATATTTGCTTTATGCAAAAAGTTTTTAAATATGGTCGATTCAAGTAGTGAACTGTTACAACTAACAGTTCGATTCACTTTCAAAATAAAACAGCTTTTAAACATATTTTGAATTCCACTACTACGATTTTTTATATTTAAAAAATGATTCTGATCACGTAAATCACTAATTTGGTAATTCAGCATCGATGATCACCTAAAAAAAACTGTTAAATACTATCTAAGTTGTGGAAATAGACTATGAAGTTAGAGAATACGGTGAGACAGACTACATGCCCTCAGTATCTTGATTGCTTATCTGCATGTCGTAGTTTGACGTAATTGTGTCAAGGTACTCCAATCATTTCTTATCAGGTTCCCATCAAACAAATAAGCACTCACTGTGACATATGATGAATACTGACAAATTTCTCCCAACATCAATAACACCTCACTATTTTGTTATTTGCAATCTGAGTTATGCCATAACAGAAATTTATTGATTTCTGTTCAATACCAGTGTTTTTTAACCAGCTGATTGAATGGGCCAAAATTCAAAATTAGTATCGAGTAATTTAACAAACTTGAAGTTAAAAACCAAAGTATTCTCTACTGATTATTGGAATTTTTATCATTCAAAATATCAGATTGATATCTTCTTAATGACGAGATAAGATGTTAAAAATTGTTTGTCATAAAGTGGTCGTAGAGAAGATAGCAATTTGACAGCTTTGCTAATTTTTCAAGCTGCATGATACCGGCAACGCAACAATAAGCAACTTCCTACGCAAGTAGAATGTAGTTCTAACTTCTTTATTATGGAATTCGGCCAAAAACAAAAAAAAAGCAATGATGTATTTCTTGGAAAATGAAGAGGACGAAGAGGAAAAAAGAATGAAAAAGAAAAGGAAAGAAAGAGGAGTAGCCAACTTTGCAAGTGGTATTATTATACTACTAAGAAGTGATTTGCAAATTATTATAATAAAGCAATAGTTGTTGAACTGTTTGATTTCGCTCTGCATTTGCTAATTGAAACAAATTAGCATTACCACTGAAGCTAGTTATTGTTCCGGTTCACTGGATGTATTTCTAATTCAAGAATTCTTTTCAGTAATTGCTCAGTCGCATCTCTTTGGTGTACAGTTCATGCGTTGTTGACCTACAAATATGCTTTTTGAAGTGTGATAATCCTATAGTTGCTGTCATCTATCTTATTTGCATTTTTTGGACCTGACATGAACTTCAAAATCTTTGGTTACCATGTAACATATTACAAAGATTATAAAAATCATGCAACATTTTTAAAGCAGTTCTCAATCAAAAGTCATTTAAGTAAGTTGAGGAAGAAAAGTGCTTCGTGATTTAGTTTAAGCATTTGTTTTAATTAAATTAAGGGTGAAGATATTTCGAAGTTTAGTTAAAGAATTTGCTTTTTAAATATTTATCATTTCAATTGGAATTTCTGCAAACAAGGGATTAAATAATTTGAAAAAGAGAGAAATTTTTCTATCCACTTTATGAATCCTGAAAAATTGTTATCTATTTTAATTTTTCACTGATCTATTTCGGGATTTTTTCATGGAAAGTGCTAGAAAAATGAGAAAATGTGGAAAAGGACAATGAAGCAGATTATTAAATGCACTTCTCTAGACGGGATTGTCTTTCGAAAGGAAATATTAAGCCAAATGAAATAGCATTAGTTAGTGGTATAAAGGACACAAATGACGTAAGTTGTATCTATTTAAATGTTATGGCTCAAATAATGGGATAAACTCTGGTTTTTTACTGATAATATGCCCCAATATATTAGCACAAAGTGTAGTACAAAATAATATTGAGTAAAATAACTTGACAACGTGGAAAACGGATGCTTTGGTTTCTGAATAGTCAGTTTCAAGCATTATTTCCAATAAACTGATCATATAACAGATATGGGATAGCGTCGAAGAAAGCACTGAAGAAAGTCGATTATTTAGGATTCATTCTAAATATTAAAAGTAAGTTTTCAGAATGCTAATAATCATTTGTGATACTACAATCATGATTTGCGCAATCCTACAAAATTTGGTGTATATTATATGTTGGTATTAATATAGTTATATTTCCAGATCAAAAAATGTTCAAAAATAATGAAGTCAAAACATATTTCATGACTCACCATCTCATTTAATCAGATTTCATTTTGTTTAGCAAATAATACAATATTAACTAAATTATTTGTCAACTTGATTATCTTCATTTCTATGATTGTGGAAGAACAAACTGCTATTCTGAAATGTGCAGCTAATATGCTAAATGTAAAATGAGGCTTATTTCAAGTAATGTCCCACTCCAGAAGAAATAGTCGATCAATAGTCGTTTGATCATAAAACATTTTTAGCCACAGCAAATTCGTTAACAATTTTACTATCTTAATTTGAAGAGATATTTATTAAGGATGAAGAAAAGCGTAGAAAATGGTAACACTCATTTCAAGCCCAAAAACGACGAAGCAAATCTTAAGTATTGGATATGGCTGATAGCTAAGCAGTATATATTATAAAATATTAAAGATATCTTAGTTCATCAGGCAACTGGGTTATAGAAAGACACCATGATTTTTCAGCATTTAGAAAATGGATGTTTGTGAATCTATTTCAATGTGATTAGCTTGACAATGCAAATATCTAATATAGTTTACACTTGTTTTCAAGATTTACAATTTATATTTGTTTCAAGTTTTCTTGGTCCTTTGTTGATCATAGAATTTTCTCAACTGAAATTTTGACAGTTTCTCTACGCAAGTGAAAACTGTTAAAAAATGCAAAATGTAAGTGACTGGCTGTTCTTTTTAACATTTCAACAGGGAAAATTATTTAGAAAACTAGCAAAATAGCAAAATAACTAAGATTTAGTAAGAGTTCTAAGTCGTCAGGAAAAGCTTTCTTTTCATTTCATAAATTACCTTTCATTTAAATTTAACTTTGAAATATGATATACTTCAATTATTAGGAAGGAAATTAAGTTTAAAAAAACAAAAAATAAAGAGCGCCATGAAAATCGAAATTTAGCAATTTCAATATGCCATCAGATAGGGAATTTTTTTACTACTGCAGATTTTTTAAGTAATGCCGTAAAAACTGCGGCATTTTCATTTCATTCGGTTATGGGTCATTAATAGTGTTTCAATGAGCACTTTTTCAGTTTATGTAATAATCATTGATGAAGAATATCTTCTTTAGATAATTCTTAAATTCTTCTCAGAAATCAATGATCATTCAATATTTTCAACGAATTAATGAAAGCATGGGTGAGCATTTTACCAATCTATATGATATGCAAGATGAATGGTGTTGTTTAAAAATATTTTTATTGCTATATAACATCTGCCCTATCGTACGAACTTAAGCTTTAGAGGAAATAGCTGGGTAAAAATCGGATCGCCAATTCAAATTTGTGCTCTCTGTTGTTCTACTGGTAGAGGAAAAGTTTTGAAATGCAAAAAACGGCAAAATAACACGCTCCTTCCTACCCTGTTCAGTTGATCACGGTGTGATATTTTCTTTTAGGAATTTCATCGATCTTACTTTATAATGAAGCTATATTTCAAGTTTTTGAGGAATAAGTAAAACAAGTCAGCAGTTTAAAATTCACTCCAAGTAAGGTTTTTTTGATTGTTGCTATATTGAAATATGCTTAAGATAATTAAAACGGCTAGCATTTTGAGCATTCATGAAATAAATTTTCAAGTTCTATTTAATGGAAATATATTATACGAATTTGTGGCTTTCAGAGCTATCAGAACTACTCTGCTCAGCACCAGTGTTTTTTGTGTTATTGATGTTGTTTAATTTTCCCTAAAAACGTTTTATTTCGCAATAAAAGGTTAAACAATTGTGCTAATTCAAACATTGACTCGAATGAACTAATGCCATTCACGACGTGCTGTCAAACAGTTCGAAAATCTTGTTTGTTTTCAAAACTTTCAGTTAAAAATACAGTATTTAACTAGAGAGAAAATGGCGTAGAGATATAGAGAATCCGAGATTAGATGAAATAAATATGCAATAAATAGAAGTAATTTAGCTATACAAATAATTATAGTGCATTCTCGAAGATACACGCGATTCGTGATGATTATACGTAAGAATATAAGAACTGTATTTAAAAAAAGATTGTATGAACAACTTAGACTATAATTAATAAAAAATGTGCTTTAAAAATGGTAGTTTTTGGAACAGTTTATTTATGCCTTATGTGCTAGAGCTTTCAAATGGCTTATGGTTTTACTGAAGGAAAACGATATTTTGATTCTTGTGCTTTAGGGACAAATAACACTTTTTAGAGGAATTTTCCGGAAATGAGCATATTTTTATTACAACTAAATACTGAAAAACACTTTGCTGCATGATTGTTATTGAAGCTTGCTTTTACAGTTCGTTAACTTTCTAACTGCTGCTAATGCAGCTGCGTCTGCTTCCAATGCATAATTAATAAAAACAGTTCTTACACATTCATCTTAAAATGCACATTCAAATCCAATAATCTTATGAAAGTTACCTTCAGTTTACCGTACTGCACTGCACTACACTTCTCCGCCACCACCACAACAAATCAGTTCATCACAGTACTGCAGAATACTGAGTACTCCGTAAATTATTTGTTGAAATCGGCCATGAATTTAAAAAAATGCGCTGCAGTAGTATTCCCTGAAAATATTAAAATTTTTGATAGAACATTCTGATTACGGAAAAAATAATTAGATGTTTGAAATTATGATGTCATCACAGATCGTAAAGCAATTAAATAAATAAATTTTGTTGAGTCCATTTGTTGCTCTACAAATTTTTCCCGTGCAAGTTGAACCTTTCATACTAGTCGGAGTAACTGTTATCACTGCTGCTGTCACTCTATTGATGTTGCTGTTCTGCTGTTGTGGGCAATGAGGCATATCGAACAGCAAGTTTCTTGAGATCTATCGCTCCCAAAATTCTATAGCCAAGGTGGCGCAACAGTAAATTGGAAATGGAAAGAATGTTTGCCAGGCACAAAGCTTAACGCATTGTTCTAATGTATTCCTGTTTATATACTTTTCAGAAGCGGACGAGTCACTTCGGAAATTGCAAAAAGTTTTCATACTACATATACAGCACATTATCTCACTAGCTCTGATAGAAAAATTTCTTTTTCGATCTGTTTATTAGCGTCATTGCTAGCGATGATGTAAGCTCCACAAGTTGCTTATTTAGGAACGTAGAAAAAAAAAACTCGTTATGATTTTTGTCCACCCTAAAATATAGCAATAAAATTTGAGTGATGAGTGAGTATATTCCAATGAACACCCACAACATAGAAGTGGAAAGGTGTGAGATAGACACAGTACACCTTACTTCTTCAATGCTTCCTTCACTCATTATCCTTTTAATAGTATGAATATCTTTCTATGCTGATAGGTGTGAGTAGAAGTGAAAAGTTGGTGCAGATAACAATAACACTAATAGAAATACCGTTGTTCAGACGAGGCAAACAGGTACCACTAAAACCTTTCTCAATTTACAACAAATCTTTTTCAATTCCTTCAACCTCTCGTTACATCTGATACCCACTCTTTTTCTGGGCGGAGACTTAGAGGACTTCGACAACAAGTGACATCTTCATTATATGACCGCATACGAACTACCGCCTCCAAACCCAAATCGTTAAGTTTTTTCTTTTATTGTTTCCCAGGAGTTTCATATAATTTGTTTAACTGACAGCAGAAATGCACGAAGGAAAGCAGTGAAAACAACAGCATATAAAATACAGAATACTGATCATAGAGACCAGAAAAGATTTCGCTAGTCGTCATCGTAAATCGTTCATGTAGAAAGTGATCGTTTACCCACAAAAAAGCCACTCACTCTGTCATTTTTGGACGCTTAGTTATAAAGATTCATGAGCAATAATACGTTGAAACATCTATTTCTTTTTTATACTGACAAAATATGATATTGAAATGCTTGATTGTAAAAATTGATCCAACAAAATCGTTTTCATGGATATAAATAAATGGTTGCTGTAAGAAGATAAATTCGAATATATTAGGAAGAATGAAAATTTTCAGTGTAACTGTTGACGCAAAAACCCAATTTATGAAGGGAAAATTTTGAAATACGTCTTTTACAAAAAACAAACGAGGATGAATATATATGACATGAAAACTATTTAGTCTGAATCACAGTGATTTTCGAAATAATGTCATTTATACATTTTTTTACGTCATATACAAATTCAATAAATTCTACGTTTTTCAATGAAATATTTATTGAATAAATGTAATCACATTAAATATCATATTTGAAAAAACTGACACAGCATTTTCAACCTCATTGTATTTGATGCTGAACCGTTAAACTATGGTACAAAAAGAAAAATTTTTTTGCATCTACAATTTTCTGGATTTATAGATAGTTCGTCAATTTTGATGCAGAATAACCCTAAAAGGAACAGGACGAGACAAAGTTGCTCTCGCATTGGAAAGGACGATTCATTGACGGAGTAAGACATTAATTGTCGTTTCGGGATTATATTTGATCGTGGAAGCGTGTAAGCACGAACAATGCTAATGTATGCAGAAACGATCATCATCCTTCAACAAATTGCTTTTTTCTATAATATATATTTTTATATCTTCTCTGAACAATATTTTCATGAGCTTCGCTTAATCAGCTTGCAAGTCTATCATCAACCATAATTATCCATTCGGAATTTTTTTACTGCCATTATAGGAACTCAAATTTAAAGTATAACAGATACTAACAATGTTTTGTAGAAATTTATGAGTTTAATCCGGCGAGCTTAAGAATCAGAACAATTGCACGATAAAAAAACTGAACCGCGCGATCGCTTTCCTCTTTTTTTTTTATAGTTAATTAATCTGAAAGCTTGTGTGCTTTTGTCATGTGCAAATATTTGCTATCATTGCCAAAATTCATCTACAGCGATACTTAATTTTTTAAATTTTTTTTTTTAAAATTTCGACTTAAATGTTAATCGATACGTTCGTTGGCTATCTTCCTGATGGCGTATGTTGACCTTTCAAAAACTTACAATACCTGCAGTAAAACAAAAAAATTTTTCGCTGTTTTGGCTATTTTAATTATAAATTCTCCAGACAATTTTTTACAAAAATCAGTTCGCTTTTGTTCACATTTTGATAGTTAATGATGTTTTTGTAAGTTAGAGATGCAGAGCGATATTACTGGCACTATCTTCTTGCAAGTATCGCAGCTGGAAAAGACGGAAATAAAATCAACTATCTTCGACAGTCCAAAAATGTAATAATTGCAAAGGACCGAGGTTACGGTAGATGAAAATTATTTGCTTTCTGTCCTTTGTCGTTCGGTGGCCAAGAAGTGACAGGGAGATTATTAATGTAACTCTAGAAGAAAGAGCTCAGAGAGGGAAAGAGTTAAAGGAAGTCAATTAGTGGTTGACTGGTTAAAGCAATCCTTTTTAATGGTCGAATGTTCCGGTCTGGTTTCCTTGCTCTATGTCACTACATCCAAAGCATCATAATCCTGTTTGTATAATTTATGCTTCAGTACACAATTCATGCTATTATGTATTGTACTGTTCATGAGCAGATTATTCGTGCCCATGCATTTACTATTACTTCATTATTTGCTTTAATATATTTACAATCAAATTATTATGAATAACAACTTGAATTAAAAGCGCTAAAATTGTTTTCTTATTTTTACGTAATTATAATAAACAGGCAGTATTTTGTGCTTAGTCAAATTTGAATTCAAATAGTTTCAAATTTTCATTATAAGAATTTTTTATTATCATAACTTCATACACGCTTCACTTTGATTGAAAGATAACACAAATTAAATAATAGCATTAAAAGAAGCAAGGTAACAATAAATTCGCAGCATTCATAAATTCACCAAGTTAGTAAGGATTTTTTTTCAGTTGTTGAACTTATCAACTTGAATATACAATTCTTTTGCTAGTTAAAAATTACAATTTAAAAGCAAAATTGACAAGATTTAATCATAACAATGCATATTTTTGATCGTTAGGTTGCTAAACTGATGGTTTAAACTTATAAATTATAGTTTGTTTTTCAGTTCAAGGTCATGAATAAGGTGAAAGAAATTCTGCTTTGTTTTCAGAACAAAATCCCATTTTCTGCTGACAAGAAACAACACTAACGAATGTTATCGAGAAATAATTTTTATTATTACAATTTTCGGAAACAATTTCTTAAAATTAGATTGGAAATTTTATCTTTTTCAAACTTACTTCTTACGAAGAGAGCACTGTGAAAGCAAAGCTAAACAGAGGCACTTAAGTGATAAAATTATGGCGGAAAGTTCCAAATGACTGTAATCGGTATTTCTAATAAATTGAAGTGTATTTTAAGACATTTTGTAAAACAACTGCAACTGTCAGCTCCTGATTCATTCCCTACCGTTGTCGACAATATTATGAGATTTCGATGAAGGCTTACAGCACAAATTCACCTTTCCAATGTTGGAAAACTGGAATATATTAAAGGCTGAACTGATGACATGTTGGGAACAGCATTATTATTCCAACCCATCTCATATGCACTACAGTATCCTTGAAAAGTGTCACGATAAAAAACGAGATTCACAATGAAAATATGCTCACAGAAAAAATTCATATTCACGCAATGACAATTTAATGCCTCAACGAATCTTTTACAAACTATCTGATGCTCACGCAAAGGGAATTGCTGCTGGTTATTTTGAAAATCGTAACTGTCCTCCACTCCCTTTCCTTGTTTCTTTCCAAAAACAGTTAAGACAGATGCTTCCGTCTGTCAAACTATTCACATCAAAAGAAGTCAAGAAATACAAGGAAAAAGGGAACTTTTGCTTCTTTTATTTGCATCAGTGTAAGAATTCGATTTTTGAGCAAACTCTGGGCAATTGCTTGCAAGGTGACATTTAATAATAAAAGTTAACATCCTAGTATTAATTTACCAACTTTTTTTAAAGTTCCCTATCTACTTTATAGCGCGAAATTTCAATTTCCTCGCAGAAAATTATGCACATATAGGATAATTCAAATCCACGAGAGCTGAATAACTTTAAAGCTTAGTAAATGTTATTATCATTTTTGATTGCTATTCTATCAAAAACTAATATTACAAAATAAGGCAGATATGTTGAAAAGCACTTAGCTCCTTCATTTAGCAGCTTCGGAGACTATTGTTCTTCGATCAATGTTGCAGTCAAAATGTTGCGTGCTTTTAAAATAAAAGAAATTTTAAAAAATTTGGCAAAGATAAAAGTCGGAAAAAATGATATTCGTTCAATGGTTATTACTGGAGATCAAATTACTTCAAATTTTTCGATTTGGATATATGTTACACCAGATCCTTTGGAAAAAAAACGGTCGCCAAATTTCTGAATAAATGTTATTGAATGACAAAATTCTTTCATTCGGTCTTAACATGAGAAACAAGAGGCAAAGGCAAAAAAAGGCAGTAGTAAGAAAAAAAAAGAATTCGGTTGTTTCAAAAAAATCCCTTGAAACTGCTTCATATATGAAAATTAGAATTAGGAATCTAATTGCAGATTTTATGAAACGTCATTGAGTAGAATAATGAAGTTACTGTAATTATCAAAACTGCCTAGGGAACATCAAAGTAGGGTTATCAATATTAGTGCAGTTACACGTTGAGCAGGATTTCTCCCTACCTCTAAATAACTACCTACTATCAATTTGGTCCGCTACCCATACTTCTTACGGAACGATGAAGTTGAAAATTCGCTTCAAAAAAAGGTTTCTCAAATTATATGTAAAAATTTTTGCCTTTTCCATTTCATCAATCACTCCTGCAAATTTCGCCGATTTTGGCTCAAATTATTCAGGAATGTTAGGGGCGGGGAAAATAACAAGCGTTGGACAATGCTTAGATTTGGCATTATTTAAAAAAGCTTAGACTTATTAGGAATATAATGCTACGTTTTAACCGGCAGATGACAAGACCATCCTATTTCATAGTTAAGGTTTTGTAGGCGTAATCTGGGGAATATAAAGTTGCGTTACGGTGACAAGGTAGGCTTCAATGAGTGAGCGCGAAATCAGATTGAGTAGACCGGAGAGTTGCACAGTAATAATAATTAATGAGGAATAGCAACTGTATCCATATCTTTGATGGGTCTGGATAAACACAATAGAATCCAAAACAATATATGACAATCTTATTTTAGTATGAATCATTACTCTGTAGAGTTTTGTTATTCTCATAATAGTTCCGTATTTCTTCAAACTTTCTGTCAGCCTTCGAAATTTTTAACTTCCTTTTCAATATAAACAATTCTCTTACTATTTTTTCCTTTGAAGACAACTTTGTCATAATTTCTTTTTTGCAAATTCCCGTGTCTGAAATTATAAAACAACGCTGTAATTTCTCCATGATAGTGTAGTATTTCTCGACTGGTTTCTTTTCCCGATTTTTGACTGTAAGTAGTTCACTTCATCAATAATATTAGTAAGAAAATAAAATTACTTTATGAACATAAAGCAGGTCAATTTTTGCAATGGATTGATAAAGAAGGAATCTTCTGCCTTGATAGCATATCGCTTCTTGCAACAAAGATTCCATTTGTTTGAAATTTAGTTTTTGTTGTTTAATCTCATTTTCCAAGCCTATGAATTAATAACAGTTATGTAATTTTTTGAAATATTAATAATATAAATAATAAATATGTTACGAGTCAATTTACGATCTGCAAAACCCAAAACTAAAGAATATCTGCAGGTTCGTAGATCAAGAATATAAAGAAATATGCTAGGTTTCAGTTTTATTGATTATATTTATGATCTATGTGGACCTTTATTCGATCAAATTACAATCTCAGGTAAACGGCAATCATATGAAAACAAATAGATATATAAAATCCTAACGCTTATACAGCTAGAAAAGGGAAATCCACAGTCGTTTTGGAATCTTCCATCACATCGCACGAAGGTTGTTGTAAATATGTTGGATTTTTATCCTTCGGATAATCCTTTTTATGCAATTTACTGATCCATTCATTGCAAAGTTTATCATCCCTTTCAAAAGATTGATATTTTAATCAAGTTCATGTTTTTAATTGTTTGCAATGCTTAGGTTACTGCATTAACTGAAATGTTAAAAGTATTGGTGAGAATAAAGTGCAATTACAAATGATGCAAAGAATACGTTAAAACTTGCAAAAAAGCTTCACTTTACAGTCATCATTGAAATTATAAGTTCTCTAAATAAGCTAGGCTCTAACTAAATTATTCATCTTCTACTCAGTCCACATAATTTCTTTTGAAGTATATTCTTCCTTAATTAACTGTTCTGTTTTTCTTAATGTACCATGTTCAGCAAGTTTCTGGAGAACTCGATCAATATCTTCGATTTATAATAAACAACATTTTGCATCTCAGTCTAAATGATCTAACATCATTATTATTTTCCATAATACAGTTGAGGAATATCAAAAGTAATCTGTTATTTTATTTTAATTCTGCAAAGATTATTTGCAATTATTTGTCCTTGATCCAACATAAAGAATGTGTAGGGGCATTTTATTGAGAAGGCACATCCAAATTTTCTAAATGATTTTGGCTAATTCTGACTTCAAATCGAGTAGTCATTTGTTTTAGTCATAACTCTAAGCTTCGAAATCATATCACTTGGAATTTCACTCTAATCAGACAAAAACTAATTTTTGGACAGTGAAATTATGACGGTTACTTGATATGAGAAATGGATCATCCTGATATCCATCGAATTATATTTAATAATCTCTGGCTTAATAACACAGAAAGCTTCTGTCAAACTATTTTGCTGAAATTAATGAATGCATTGTAAAGCTTTTTCAGATTATTAGCTGGATTCAACAACTTCCTGTTTTTCGATGCTCTTTATTCATATCGATGAGCTGTTATGATCCCAAATTGTAAACGTTTCTTTTGCTTCGCCTTTTGAAGCCGCCTTATATGCACATTGGTTAACAATCCAGGTATATTTGATTGAAAGCCCTACAGTTATATTCTAAAGTTGAACACAGTGCTATTGCAAGACATGAAAATCGTCTTTCGTTTTTTTTTGTGATAATATGGTCTTTAGAAAGTCAAAAAGCTGTGAATTTGAATTTAAAGAGCTAGCATAAGTACTGTTAGTATCGGAATTTTCGTTTCCTTCTTGTAAAATGTTATATTCCAATTTTTTATTGTTTTTTTCGACAAATGTTGTTGAGTATAGGATGATTAACTGTTCATTCAGACATAGAATAGTATTAACAATCACAAATATAGTACCCTTTCCAGTTAAGCACTGGTCATACTATTTCAAATCAGGAGAACACCAGGTGGAAATCAAAGAACATGATATTCATTTCATTCGCAAGAGAGAGAAACCAAACTAAAGATGGTTGACCAAATTTCTGTAACGATTAATACTACATTTACAATATTTTAGTCTTTAAACAGTTTTTTGGCATTTTGCAAATATTTTGCAAATTATTTTGTTTATATGAAATTACGCAATGAATCTGTGTGGATTTCTTGCACTCTTTTTATTACTTCACTCAAATTTTTCGGCTAATCAAGCTGTGATTAAGTTGATTTTCAAAAAGAATTCTCTGATTTTCATAAAATCTCAGTATAAATAGCAATGTACTGCAATTTGTAACAAGCACTGATTTAGATAAATAAATAAATTTGAATTACTTAATGTTAAACAACTTAAAAATGCAAAAGGACAACAAAATTTTGTCTGTAAAAGAACAGTTAAGAAAAACAGGCTGAAATATTTGAAAAGTTTTGGGAAAAAAAATTTTTTGATGGTCAAGCTGCTTCGATAATAATCATTAGCTCGTTTTGTAGCATGCACAAATGTCTCACGCAGTTCAGTGCTATTGCCAAGTAGTTCTTTTAGGCACTTGTGCTTCATTCTAACATTGATCTGAAATGGTGGACCATTGTTAAGCTCATTCCTACACTGCATGTTTAATGAATATTTACTACAGTTGTTGAAAGTTCTTGTCATGGCTCTTTGATTGATCAGTAAAATCGACCATAATGTGCCCTACCAAACATGGATTCAAAAGTTCAAATACTCAAATAGATTGATCTTCATAAAATGATTTTTAAGAAAGAAAAAAATTTCAATATCTTTCCTTTCAAAGCTATTGTTCTCCTTTTGGTTCAAGAGATGAAATCGAACAAAAAATTTTTTCCACTTTTCAAAGAAATGCAACCTACTATGGATATCCATAGCTGAATAATGATAAAAAGTTGCTGGAAATTTCATTTTCATTTCAAACCACTTCCGCTAGAAAAATCTCCCAAGATCAAAAGCAAACGGCTATAGAATGAATGGAAAACTGTGCTACAAGTGACAGCTGCTGTTTCAAGCAGTTTCCTTTCATCCCATTTCACCCAGTCAGTATCAATTTCCCTGGGAAGATATTTTATGTCCGTATTTCGTTTTCTTTATTATTACTTTGCTTACTTCAACAATGTTCTTTTTCTTTTCATTATTTTACATATCCTGAAAATACCGTTAATCCGGTTTAACAAAGTAAAATTGCATGAACATACTTCAGGATATTTCAACATGAGGCAAATCGATAATCAAATAGCCTCACAAGAAATACCCTTTCTCTTAAAATCTTTCAAAAATGTTTTCGAGAATTCGTTCCTTTTCTACTTAATAGTGAGAACCTTGCTTCTAGATTAGAAGATGCTAATTTAGTAATTTCCAATTTAACAATGGTAAGAAATTGTTACATGCATTTAATTGAAGTGAAAAGCTCATCTGAGAATTACTTTAACTTAACTTCTAATGCGACATTTCTCAAAACCAAAGAAAATCGATTTGTCTTTTTAACATATTGATTTTCCTCAGCTCTAACTTTCTGTTTTTGTTCTTTCTAGTATATCTGTTAAATAAATATATTCGATCAAATACAATGCAACATCTCTGATTTTCTCAAATGCAATGCAATATCTCTGATTTTCTTGCTTCTATAATCCTTATTAAATTTAAAAAGGTTCCCAGTCTTCCCTTGCCCTATTGAAATGTGCAGTATGTTGCGAACTTTCAAAAATGTCACCATTTTTCATCCAGTTTTATGCTACTAAATTTTAAAGTTTGGAAGTTTTGTCTCATTTATTCGGACTTGCGAGCTTATTTACACTTTGGTGTTACTAAAATTCATTTAATTTAATTCAATTTTTAAAATAATCATTTTTTCTCGTCTTCAAATTCTTGTTTCAAGGATTGTACTACCTGATAAATCCTCTGTCATCGATATTTACATCGCATAAGACTGCTACTTTACTTGAAGACAGTCATGAGGCGTACCGAAATGACTTTGAACTTGAAATGGATTTAAATAAGTAATATATATTACCACAAAATTAATTATCTTCTTTATTCTACTAAAAAGCTTTTTCCTTCTCCCAAATTTTCGACACTTTAAACCTGATATCTAACGACTCCAAGCTGATCGACACATTTTTAACTTCTGTTCAATTCTATTATATACAAAAAGTTTTTTTATTCACTTGCTCATCCTTCCTAACTTTCTTCTGCAATGCATCACTTATTCAGCTGCAATCCTTATAAAATTTTCAGTTTCATAATGTCCGTTAAAATCTTTTTAAGTTTCGAACACTTCAGTGCCGATTTTTTTAAATTTCGCCACTCAAACTCGTGTTATGCGCTTTTCATTTTTGGTTATCATCTTAAACTAATGATTTCTAACTTTTTCTGACCAGGGAACACTTTGGCTTTTTTATTTATGGTAGGAGCCGCCTGGACCTTCTTACTTATAGCAAGGATGACAATATTCAAAATTATGAATCATATTAATTTGAAAATAAACTTTAATCAAAGTTTTTAATGTAACAGTTTCTCCTGTTTTTTACTCTCTGTGTCATTGCCCTCACAGTCCATATTTCAGTTTTCGCA
Organism: Mansonella perstans; assembly: GCA_037074765.1. NCBI lineage: Eukaryota > Metazoa > Nematoda > Chromadorea > Rhabditida > Onchocercidae > Mansonella > Mansonella perstans. Next base: position 238,938 of record JBAMDO010000046.1, read on the forward strand.
GACCGTTGTTTGAGAGCAACTGTCTTGAAGGAAGATAAAGCTGAATGGTATGTTATCATTACATAAGATTCACAGTTATGTGAAATGGAAATCATACCAGGCATGGAAGAGGAAGATGGCAAAAATTTGCCACAAATTTGCCGTTTTTGGATTTCGTAACTACTAAAAAATTTATATCCAAAGAAGCTCTTAACTGAGTCCGCGACTTGTCAAAATTTAATAAATATAAGTAGGGCAAATAATTCTGTCCTCATAAAATTATTTAAATAATATCCTTTAATTAGAGTCGAAAAAAAAAAAAGATAAAGGCAGCAGTTGAAAAAGAATAAAAATATTGCTGATATTTTTAACTAAACTAAAATAGCAATACTGACTTAATCGTTTTTGGTGATTGACGCCCAAAGCGAAGAGTTAAATTTATTGGTCATTGGATACAAAACCTTCTTTTAGCAATGCACTTTGTTAGCATCTCCGTGTTCGTGATTTGATGTTTTCAAAGATTTACCATCCTTCGCCATTTGGATGAGAAACAAACTTGAGTGGGCTGTATCACTGAACTTTATCAATTTTAAGTTAGTGAAATTCTCTTCATCGATGATGAAATTCCGAATATAAATATACCGAACATTTAAGATAGTAGTTCTTATGTAAATATGAAAATAAGTTAAGAAATTAGCATTGTTAAAGTGAAGATTGAATGTATCAATTATTTGATGAAAGGACCTTTTGCATCTCATGTTTTGGAAGGTTTAATGGAAGTAGTTATGAGTTTATTGACATTTGGAAACAGCATAGAGTGTTCAACGATGCTTGATTTTGAAAAATACAAAATATTACATGGTACTTTTATTTATAAAGTTTTCATCCTTTACTTTTTTATCAATCGTTATGCGAGGCATCGACTGGAACATGCTGAGGAGCGGTGCAAAATTTCTTTGATTATTCAAGATAATCAATTTTTTTATCCACAAACAACAATAATATTTTTTTTATGAAAAGTGAATTTAAATATATGTAAAAACGGTTATTGAAAATTAAAAACGGTCAAGAGCAATCATCCGGAATTTTCAATATTTGAAAAATTTCCCACCAGATCTCTAATAAATTGTATTTTTTAACTCTATTGAGAATCAGTAAAGTTAAACGATGATTTTCAATTTGAAATGCCATGTTAAACTTTTTTTACTTCTGACGAATGTCGTTATTATTCCTTTTGCATATACTTGAGCTTCATCCTCATATCATTTTATTTGAATTGACATATTGTCTTTGGCTTTCTATCACCATTAGTCTTTATAATTTTATTCATATTCAGTGGCATTCAGTTTAAATTTACACAACAACAATATTCATCTCTACAAGCAAGTTAAATTTATGTGTATATAAATCACGAATTCTTTTAACTTGCGAAATCAATGATTTGGGATGAAAAGATTTTGCAATTTAAACATATCATATATTGAAAGGAAAAATGATGCCGGTGCTGGTATTTGCGAAAAACAGTTTACGAAGCAATTGGTCGGATATTAACTGTGAAGAATTTGATGAAATTTATAACATTCAGGTAAATTTATTTCCACTTTTTGGATTTCGATCTAAAATTCATTTACGATACCTTCAGGATATTTGAAATGTTGAATCTAAAACCTGAAATGAGCAGAACGACATAATTAACATTAAGATAGCTGGAACTTCAAAGCGTTTTCCCCCGTGATTTTGCATCGGTGTGTTCAAATTCAAAACGACTATTATTGAAAAAATTAATCGATATATGTTGAATTAATCTTGCTTCGCTAATTTGAAGTTCGTAATAGATTTAACGACTTCGATTTTAAAACTGTGTTTCAAACTCATTCATAGCCTAGGTATTAAAGAGCAGGCACAATTAAATTTTTTCAGTTCTGTAAAAGTCGGTTGCTATTTATTCATTCTTAATTCTTGATATAATTCCAAACAATTTAGAATAATTTTTTATGGCAGCATCGAGGTGAAAGCTATATTTTACTGTTGTACGGTCTGGTGTGCGTTTTTGGAACATTGGCTAATTTATTCGTTCTGATTGCTTTCTTGCGTGCTTCACATATACGTAATTTACGCAACTACTTTATTGCAAATTTGGCTCTATCAGATCTTCTATTATGTCTTGTCACCGCACCTGTCACACTTTATCTTACAAGAAATCTGTTTTGGCCATTTGGCAGTTTTGCTTGTCAAGCGGTTAGCTTTTCACATATTAACGAAAAATCACGAGAAAGAAAAAGATGAAATATTATAATTGAGGCTTCACAGAGGTGGAAAACGAAGAAGTCGATAAAATTGTTTTCGTTGGTATAAAACCATTTGCTGGTTTAAGAAAATAACGACGGTTTTTGAGCAATGGCTATATTCGGACTATATAGCATGTTTTCCTCTATATACAGCTGTTATGATAAAGAAAGCTAATTTTTTTTATCCACAATGAATTTTTCTACTTTCTAAAAACAATTTCAATTCATCACACTCATTTAACTCCTTATGATTTACCCTGAAAATTTATATATCCATATATTAATTCCTTCATTATTTCAGTTGGCTTCGGTGCAAGCTGTAAATATGTTTGTATCATGCATGACTCTTGTGCTAATTGCTATGGATCGGGTGTTATTGACTTTGTGCCCCATTAAATGGCAAGTACCGATTCTCATTGAAGTGTTCATGCTTTAAATTACAAAATCAGATTTTTGAGCAGTTTTAAAATTAGTCCACATATTTAAAGGAAACTTGCTGCAACAGCTCCAATTATTTGTTATTGTATCGTTTGGCTGACATCAATTATGATTGCGGCACCATACTTCTTTGCAGTTTCTGCTGAAGATGTTATGTTTGAACCGTGGAATCAACCTTACATTGATGTTATGGTATGTTGCAGGAAGGAGTTGAAATATTTTTTTCTATAGAAATGCCTGTAACAACCAAGTCTTAGAAAAATCATAGTTTTTAGTTGGTGAGCATGGCTTAACATTCAACATTAGGAATCTTGAAATTACTGGTTTGTGATTGTCAAGATTGTCAAGCACTGATTTAGACTATTGCAAGTTGCTTTCCATTTTTCTTTCCAGACTAAACAAAAACTGTGATATTTTCCAGGAAACATATAATAGAAAGTAAAAAAGCTCAAAAAGAGAAAAGGAAAATTTTCAACTCATCCTCTTGCTTTACAGAGATTTTTCTCTTACAGCGAAATTGGGTAAGTAAGCTGGAGCATTTATTCTGAATCGTTTGCAAAATGTAATATCGAAGTGCTAACTTAAAGTTTATGATGATTTTTAGCTTCGTATATGTGGACGAGAGCGACCGCAGACGTGTATCGAGAAGGCTTGGCATCGGTTGCCTTTTTCAAGATGTACGTACACACTTTCAGTACTGGCTATCCAATACTTGCTTCCACTTACAGCTTTAGCACTCAGTTATTCACAGATTGGTTCTGTTATTCGGAAACGTGCCAAAGCGAGCACAACGATGGATCAGCAGCGTCGACAAGCTATGATTCAGAGGAATAGGTTAAATTCTTTTCCAGATTATTGTTTCTAAAAAAATCGAAATGTTGAACAATATTATCAAAGTCATATTTTTTCATCTTGTCATTTAAAACCCATTCTACAGTGCAATTTATTCTTGCAACTGCAGTATTTGCTGAGTGATAAAAACAAAACAGTGTTACTTGCTGGTTCTGGTCGATTAAATGAATTCCACTTTCAAATTTCAAGAAAACAATTTCCTTATCTACTATGGCGATATTCAGTTAAAGCAGTTCTAGAAACATTAAATGCTTTTACAATTGAGATTTTCAGAAAAGCCTTATTGTTGCTGCTACTATTAGTGTTGATTTATGCGGTAGCATGGTTTCCAATGAATGCTTACAATGTCCTCAATGTTCTCGAAGTGATCGAATTTTCTCAATATAGGTATATTTTGCCAATCGAGAACTATCCTGAAGTATGGTTCTTCCCTCACCTTCTGTGAAATCACCAAGAGGAACAGAACAGATTGACTGTATAGTATATTAATTGTCGTACATTTTTACAGACCTCAATTTCATTTTCAGATATTTATTTTGGCATTTAGTTGGAATGACATCTGCATGCATAAACCCCATCTTGTATGCACTGATAAATGATAGTTTTCGAGCGGCTTTCATTTCTGTCCTTCGACCATGTACAGCGCATACTAGCGTCTCGACAAACCAACAGAAGACTTATATGTTTTCCTTCAACAAACATCAGCTACTCAAGCATCAAGAGGTAGAATGTCAATTTAATCTTCTAAATGGTGATATTGTCAGCCCTTTTTATCAAAAGATCTTTTTTCTCAAGCTTTAAAATTTAATATTAAACAAGTAACTTTGGTATAAAGGTTAAATGCAGACCAATTAATTTTTAGCAGTGAAAATAGCATAATTCGACAGTTTCTAATGTAAAACGATGTAAGACGATAAACAATCTCCTACCGTGAATTCGCTTGTAGCTTAAAATCAAAGGAGTGTTGTATGAAATTGGTGCGTCTATTGCGTTTAAAAGTCTTCATGCTCGTCTCCATGTGCCCATTACATGCCTTACTCTTATTCTTGAAATCTGGCTTCGCCATTTACTTCAGTTTGTCCCCTCGTATTTTATCCACGACTATTTTATGCCCAATTCCTGTCCTAGCAAAAGTTGCTTAATAGCGCCAGTGGTTTTCAAGGCTTGTTGCGAATTGTTGTGTTATTGTACCGTGCAAATATTCGCGAACCACTATAGCCACAAATTGCAACATTTCTGAGCAAGAGTATTCCATTATATCATTCAAATTGCCAATTTCTTACATTATTCGCAGGCAAATTAAAACTTCAGCCGATCTATTTTGATTATTTCTATTTTACTGATTTTTTTATTTGTACTTTTTTTTTGAATTTTCGATTTCTTTGTGTGCTCACGTTCAGTACTGAGATTGCCTCTAATTTCTTTCAGTTTCATATCTGAAGTGTTAAAATCATTTTTCATAACATTTATGAATAAATATTTGTTTCTGATTTTATGAAAGTCATTTTTTTTCCATACCAAAGATTTGTCGGTTTCTCTACTGCAACAGAGGTATATCCATGTTTTTATTTGTTACCTTTTGTTTCTGAAGGTAATGTTGTTAATGCTCTATGTTCGAAAGCTACATAAGATGATTGCGTTTACGTAGAAGGGCGAATAATTATTTTTGAATAGAACGGTTTCCGAAGAATATTTTGGTAAACAGTTTTGTTGGATTGTTAGTAAAATTTATATAAAAGTCATTAGCATGAAGCAGCCGCTAGATTTTCTTTTTTAAAATAACGTTTATGAAATTGTGTGGCGCTTAACATAAAAATACGGAATATTTTCACTGACAATACTTTACTCATTTGGTTTACAAGAATGTGGTTGCTTTATTTGATGCTTTTTCCTGGTGTTACTTTTTTAATCTCATTTTCATCAGGTTGGTTCCCATTTGATTAAAAGAGAAAGTCTATGTTAAAAGACTTTAAGCGCTTGTTGAAATTCTCGAAATATAACTTTGTAATGGAAACACTTTCAAAACCTGTTGAAGTAGTAATCGATTCGGCGGTTCTACAAAAGTTTAGACGTTATACTTGTTTAACGGATATGCTGTCGCCAAATAATTCGCTTTTTTTATTCAGCACGTTCAGCAAGCTATACAGACAGGGATGATCCTAGAAATATCATTCAGCACGAACACTTAAAGTAAGTGTTCATATAGTTCAAAAGAAAACAGAGGTTTTTCTTGGCTTTGTGATACACCGGTGCCAAAAACAATATAAACGGTCATGAATTATCCAATTCATTTAATAATTCCTAGAGATTAGAATTAATAAATAAGTGTAAATAATCTTGTACGAAAAGTAATTATAAAAAATCTCGAAGCTAGCTTCAACTGACAAAGTTAATACGCAATATTGAAAACTTGTTTTTGCTTTCTGATGAATTTCACTTAAAGTTCTCTAGAACTAAGGAAGGCTAAATTACTCTCTACTAGATCAAAATTAGAGTTATTATCCAGAAGAAATTATTAATGAATAATGATTGGAAATGTGGCTTAGATTAAAAGATGTATACAAACGAGAAGTATTTAAAAATGAATTCATGTTTCAAGAAAGAGAGTCATCATGGACCACTTCATCAATGATACCTATATACAAGCGTACTGAATTCATGGGTTTGTTGCTGCTATTACAGCTTATTGTTTGGTGCAAAATGAATTGAACTAAGTCTAATGAAATTTCATTTCAAGAGTTGCAAATTAGATGATATGAAAAGTGTACAGGTTGAAAATTGAAAACAGAAACTATACGTTGTTGCAGTCTTAGCAGCGAGTGTTGCGTTGTATTGGATAGCGACGGTATTTATCGGAACGGCATTGATGATGTGTTGTATATGTACAAGGCACAGACGATTCAGGATGGACAACTTCGACAGAACAAGAGAAAAGGTGTAAAGAAGATGCAAAACACGGATCCATCTCTTCTTGAATCTATCTTCTTGAATCTTATTAAAAACATACTTTCCTCAAGCGTGAGATAGACAACATGCTTGAACTCACAACATTGCAAAATGAAATTAGTATAAAAAATATAAGGTAAAACACCAACCAACACAAGCGGTTTTGAAATTTGTTAAAAACAGTGCTTTTTTGCGAAGTGCACTTTTTATGTTAATATGGATTTCACCAATGACAAATCGCGGTTTTAACCATGAAGCAACTGTTCTTATCGTTTACTTATTGAAAAGTGCTAAAAATATATTATGAACTTGCTCATTTTTCGATAAAGTTATTAGATAATCGTCAATTCTGCAGCTCGTTGTTGTTATTGGATTCACAGCATACCAACACATATCGATTTGTTTCTGTTGTTTCATATTATTTTGCTTTTCTTCTACACTTTCCAAAAAAAAGCAGCTTACATGGGTCAGTGAATTCTCGTAATACTTTCGCAATCTCCTACAAATAACTCAGCATACCCTTATTTCTTTTATTCTGTCAGTTATTTGGGAGGAATTCAGTTAACATGTTGACGATATAGAAAAATAGCATTTATTAACATTGCTGCGAAATGGTAAAAGAAATTATGAACTTTTGCAATCATAAAGAAATTGAAATGGGTTTTACCTTTTCAGCAGTTTTGAAATATTGCAATTCGGTATTGAAAATTGACAAAATGAATCGGTTTGAGTCACCATTATATTCATGAACATCTTCGCTTTAGAACACAGCTTTTTTTTGTTAAGAGGAGAGTCACAAGCGATAATCTCAAAGCATTTTCATTGCTCTAATTGGTCATTTCAACAAATTTGTAAAAGGTGTTGCTGGCTTTTTCGCTAATGACTTATTATTTGCTATCCATTTCACTTATATTGAGAATAAGAAATCGATGTTAGAACAATGATTTTTCTATTTGAATTTAAAATGGGCTTGCATAAAGCACTGGAGGGTAGCATCTGCTGACATCAACAATGCATATGACCGAGGAATTGCTGCTAATAAAGTATAGAGTGGTTAGGGTCCAAATTCTGTCGAAGACATCGGAGCCTTGAAAATGAACAGCTTCGATGACTGTCATCAAAGATTTACAATGATCAACTGAGGGAAAATATCGAAGTTGATCTTCGACATTTTCGCTCGAAATCTGTTTTTTGTCTTTTGCAAATTCTGATAAGACAAAAAGACAGTTGTACAACCTATATAAATACCTGGACAAATGACGGAAGAAAATGCTCTGAAGCATTTTTTTTTGATCATCAAAAAAATATCATGGCTTCTTTTATCAATCGACTACTATTTTCATAGAACGACTTGATTACACGTTGGACAACCAAAACAGAAATAAATGAAAACAGCTGACTCAGAAATTAAAATAATTCTTTTGACTGCCTTCTATCATTTCTGATGAACTTATTTTTGTCTGGATTTTTCCGGTTGGATCAGGCATGAAGTATTTCGAATCCACTCAAAACAAGTCCAGCAAATATACAACAAAACTATTGTTTTCAAAATCGGAATCTTCAGTCTGAATCGAAGATTTAAGTAAAAATTCTGCATTTGAGTCGGTCAAGTAGCAGTTATCATCGACTTATTAACAAAATCGACGAAATTAGTTGGAAATTTGGTGATCGTCATTTCTTTTAGAAATTTACTGTTCTTTCTAGATATTGAGATAAAAAGTTTGATACTCTCTGTTAAAGAGCTCCCTGAACGGTGGTTACAAGGGCAGATGATGGGACATTAGTGGACAAAGCTGCAAAATATCCACTATATTCATCATTATTGTGAATGAATTTCGGAGCATTATCGTTTGTATCGAGAACAGTTACGTGCACAACTGCATGGTCCATGTGCTGTTCCATTTTTACGCTTATGTTTAATCGATAATAGTCCACTACTTTTCGATCAAGCGCTTGGGTATGAAGTTTGCAGTTACCCTCGGAATCAGTTGAATATTAAATACTCTTAGAATCTGCTAACATTATAGTTAATCGCTGTGAAGCAAATGAAATCCTCGCACAATCAATTCCTGATCCTCTTCAAAAAGATAATTTTGCCTTACCTCCGTTATTACCAGAAGTAATCGAATAAATTATGGAACGCTCATTTGCTGTTTTGCTAAGTATCGATAAAACAAGCAATAAATGTGGCAAGACTGATTCCAACAGAGAAGTGCTGAAATAGGTTTCAAGAACAATCTGATCTTCAGGTTGCTCAGACAAATGTTCAATTACACATCCATAGGAGGAGACACACGATTAATTTCGCTGTGAGAACTGCAAATTACTACTGGATGACATTGCACCAAACGTTGATGGTGTTCATTTCTAAATGACAGTGGCAGTTTGTTCATGTTCAACATCAATCAAAACAAGCGTTGTCTAAGTTGTTTTGGCGAACCACTATCTGCTGCTTCTACCTTTAGCTGAAATAGTACTGAAAATCAAATCTATTTTAACAATGCCTGGAATAAGCTATATCTATTACAATTTTGCAAGCTAAGGTGTGTTAAGCTACCAAAAAAAAAAAAAAAAAAAAAAAAAACTGCAAGTTGTCAAAGATCCTTATTTACAGTAAGTGAACCACTTTTAGGATCTATACTAACATATAATTCATGACTGCTGCTTTCTTTGATCCGATAGCTAATTTCGTTATTCGGTACCTGAAACACTGATGTTTGTTTTACTTCAAATTTTCCGGTTAACTGCTGTCCTTAAAAATTTGAGCATACATTATCCTTGCTTAAAATAATATTCTGGAATATATAAACGTTTACAATAATTTCTTGAAAATTAAGGCGATGTTCTGAAACAAAGTACTCTCAGATTTTTTTTGTGATCCATTATTTAAAAAATACGGAATTAATCTATTATGATTCAATAAATCACAATAAAAATAATTTTGCCAAAAAACTTGCGGTTCTGTCTTGGCCGTAAATCACGATGTAGCCAATAGCTATGCTAAGTTTCGCATCTGCATTCACTTTAACTTGATAGCTATCGTGTTCAAATTTTGGTATCCAATCATTGACATCTGCGATATCCACAATATCCAGTAACGACGGCCGTGTACGGTAAGTTCGCTTTGGTGAACAAAACAGCCGACTGAAATATGCTTTACTAGAACTATACAAAATATTTTTAGGATCAATCAAACTTGAATACAATATTACAGCTTTATTTACGGAAAGAAAATGCAAACCTCAGCAATTCGAATTTCATGCGACGTTTTTTCTTCTATATTTAGCGGACGCAACAAATGGAGCGATCCGGTGAAACTATTTACACTGCAATAACCTTATCGATTAATCGAATTTTCTTTGATTTCCAACAAACTCATGTATTCTTTTTGGCGATTATTAAATGTTGCTATGAATAATCGAACAGTAATTGCTTCTTTGTTGGACAAACACGGAAACAAATAGAAAATATTTAAGTAAAGCATTGAAGTCAACGCCGGGATTCTGATTTAAAATATTTTTTGTGTGAACTATTGAGAAATTTCATAGATTTAGTAAAATTTTGGATCAAGCTTCCATTTTTAGAGCAATGAAATTAAGATATTGTATTGAACTTGCTTGAAAAGAGATAAATCTCTTTCAGTCATTACATATGGAATGTTTCCAGGTTTATTATCCATATAATAAGCATGGAGATTGACGAGTTCATGTTTCCTTGATTTTCTTTTACAGTAACCTTAATCTCAGACAGATCGAACGCAGGCGCATAACGCAGCTTTGGATTTTCTGTTGATGTTTGCTTGGTTTGCTTTTGCGTTTAATATGTTGAAATGGGTCCTTAATGCGAACAAGAAATTATACATTAAATAAATTAAAAATGGAAGATGTTTCTTGATAATTTTCTTAAGTAAGTTGGTAAGGTCATTGTTCCAAAATCGTAAATGGTGGGTTTAGGAATTCAAAACAAACGAAACTCTGCTTGCAGAGTTTAAGCACAATCATTTCAAACTTTTGCTGAAATCGTTTGATTTTTAGCACTCTCATACCTTTATTTTTATTTAATTGCAGTTCTGTATTCAATTTCTGAATTTAAGTTTACTCGGCTTTGTTTGGGCCATTCCTCTAACCACTAGTAATTGATTAAATAATAATAATAAAATATGATGATAATCATAAAATATGCTGACTGACCTTTTGCATCGTACTCGAGGTACTAAATTTGAACAAGAAGCACTTTGAAGAGAACTTCATGAGAAAAGACAAAGCTAATAAATACTTGGATATTTGTTGGTATTTTACTTTAGAATTCTTATATTACTTTTGAACTTTAAAAATTATGACACTTTAAAATTTTATTAAGGCTTTTATGTCACCACTTAAAAATTAAAATTAAAAATTTGTTTAATAATCAAAGTAGTTCAAACAATTGACTCTTAAGGTGACGTTGCAAAAAGCTCACATGATGGTTTATTTTCTTTCGAAATTAGAGAGGGTTCAGTTTCAGGCTTCAACCATCAAGATTCAATTCGTACTCTGTTAGTGATCAGGCCAACAATGACTTGAGTTTCTTAGTACTCCAAGATCGACAGCAAGTGGCAGTTATTATTGATCTGTTTAAAATTCTTGGTGAAACTTCTGTTATTTTCAAATTTTATGCAAATATATTGGATTTTGCAGCAGATTGTCTTAGGGATAATTAAACTGACGACTTTAATAGTCGATATATGTTGCATTTTAGATAAACAAACTATTCGCTATTAATTATCTTGTTGCATTTAATTATTTGAAATTTTTTGAGTATTCTAGCAACGATGAGGAATTTGAATTCACAACGCTATGGTTGAGAAGGGATCAAAAAACGCAAAATTCAAGCAGCGGAAATTGTTATGGGAATTTTGAATGATTCTCTTTTCAATACCGTCATTATTGTTCCGTTCTGTTAAAACTTCATAGCGTTTAAAAAAATCTTTTGAGTTATAAAAATCCTTTATTACTTACAGAATACTTTTTAATATTCTTAAATGACACGACGTAAAGACCCTAAGACATTTAAAGAGATTCATGCTGAGATTTTGTAATCTGTCTGGCCAATATTAAGCTTTAAGAATTCTGTTATTTTTACTTTTAGACTACTGTTCTTTATGTTTTTATCCTTATGCAAGTGGATATCGTATGCAATTAATTCACTAAATGATTTGCTTCCAGTCTTTTCCCAATCCTTTTGACTCCAATCTGGACATTATTCTGGAGTTTAACTATAGATAAGACACTATTCTGGCGTTTAATTGTAGATAAGTGTCAGATAAACCTGTTTCCGACGAAATATGCAATAAAAAACTAAAGTGTAAGAATTTTACAAACATTCCACTTGGTTTTTTGTCGATAAAGCACTATTTTTAAACTACTTGATTTCACAAAAATCTTAAAAAAGCTTTGACTATCCTCAAAATTATTTGCCACTTTTACTTTTTGCAATCCATGTATGGCGAGTAGAAGTAATAACTAATTAACAGAGAGATATTAGGGTTAGATTGAAGTCAAAGCTTTTTAGTTACCTAACTGTATGTACGGTTATAAATGAATGATTCTGTCACAGCAAATCACTGTGTTCTAAAAATATTATTTCAAACCGACATGCATTCTGCCAATATTAAGCTATACATTCAATGGTTACCGATTTGTTCCCAATCAAAGTCCCAAAAGTAATTAAATTGAATGAAAAACAGTTTGCGCTCATTTTGGCTAAACAAAAATTGTCATTCACAGCAAATATTTGTTGTATAGGGCTGAAATACATAGGTTAAAACTAAGAACTGAAAAATATATCACAATGTTTTAACATAGCATACTTTTGTATATATGACCGATTTTCGAGGATAACCAATATTTGCGCTGAAACAAAGAAATTTTGATGCATTTCCGGTGAACATTATATTTCAACATTCAACCTTCATTTAATTTTATTCCGGTCATTAAATCGATCACGCTTAATTAATTAACTCATAAATAAGCACAAAACAGAGTAATAGTCTAGAGTACATGATTTACTGCTGAATAGCACTGTTGATTCTTCCTAAAAGGCACATAAAAATCTTTCTTGCTCGATCTATAACTAAAACCATGCTACAGTTATTGTTGAAAAAAAGAAAAAATACCAAAGTGTCTTTTATTTATGTTGTCAATTATTTGATTCAAATAAGGAGATCGTACTGCGGTTATGAAGAGTGTATGAAATCAGAAAAAAACAAGCGTATGAATATTTCAAGCACTTTTACTTAATTATCAGTAATGGTCTTGTGATTTTTTGAGCCAAAATTAATAGCTAATTTGTTTGACTACAGTACATGAACAGAAGTTACTGGGTAAAAATGATCAGTTTTAGCTGCGTCTAATACCTAGACATACGTCTGCAACTAGCTTATTAAGCTATTATTGCAGTCATGATAATCATCGGAACGTTTTGAGAATAATGGACACCTATCTTGTAGATTTTTCTCAACTCTGTCATTTTTTTTCGTTTATATGTGATAGTGTTAAGATTACACTCTTTAAATGACAAATACATCTCGTTAAATGTAATGAAATCATTTCAAATATTTAAATTAAGACATTTTTCTGCAAGCCTTTTAAATGATTCTCGTAAATATAAACGAATCAATAATGTCTTACATCCACTGTCACATTCTAATTGTACATCTTTTTCTTGAAATCTGTATTTTGAGTATAATGTAATTATTTTCAAGAAAACTTTGTGTTTTATTATCAATACTGAGTTCTTAGACGCTAATTTATTCCTGGTACGATCGGGTTAATATTGATGGATCGGTCAGAGTGCCCCATTTACATTTTTTAGTAAACTTGTACATCAATTGGATATTCCGCATGAAGAGAGTGACAGTGTAACAGTATGAAATTGAGACTATCGGGTGTGTGTGTGTGCCATCGTTTGTTTCTTAAATATTTTTCGCTGATTGCTACGAAATTATAATAATGAGAATGACATCGATCATATTTTGCAAAACTTTTGGAATTTTTTTGTTTAGTAAGTAATTAATTTTTTTTGTAGCACATTTAAAATCTGTACAGAATACTACTTTTTTATCACAAGATTTTCTATTTTGCTAAATCATGAAATTCAAGCAAAACAATAAATCGTAGACACGACTGCGAGAACTGGCAGTCTTTTAATTTACCATTGGCATTCTTTGGTCTTTAAAAATCACATATTATCACCAAAATAGGCAAAATTTCTTTGATTGGAATTGATTTCACTAATTTTGAAATAATTTAAATTCTTCGGTAATAATTCTCAATTTTTAGTAAAGAGTTCTGATCGGAATGTTTATTTCAAGAATATAATATGTTGAAAATAATATTGTATACTCGGATGTGCAAGTCAAGAAAAAAAAGGAAAAAGGGAAAATGTATCGAACAATCCATCAAAGAGAGCCTATATCAAAATCCATTTGTCACAGTGGGGCATAACGGATCATTTGGAGATGGATGACCTTTACCTTTTGCATGCAGTGTGACCTTTTGATGCTGGTGGAATACCTCAGCCCCATGATTCACTTTGTTCTATATACAATACTGTATACCATTGCATCTGTGTTCACTTCTAATTTGGTCTTCAAAAACTCAACAACTGTATTTGTCACATAGCATTAAATAAAGACTGTAAAATTTTATCTTTTAAATTTAAGAGGTGTGAAATGAAATTATCTCAAATATATTATTGATGAAATATTTCTTTTTCACTCAGCAATTAGACAAATATTTGGAGTAATTTTTATTAAAGACTGGATTAGATGATCTAATTATGTTGAACAGCAATTGATACAGTGGGAAAAACGATTCAATCAGCCTGCCAACTTTTTTATGAGTGCAGTGCTGATGATAGAACAGGAGAGCTGGAATGAAAGGGGAGGGGAAGAAAGTAAGACATGGGCAATCCAATCTTGAGAGGAGGGAGAGAAGAGGCAGACATTTCAGGTAAATGAAAGGGCGACTGTTATTTGCTGCCGGGAGGGTGCGACAGTGAGCATCGTTCAAAGACAGGAGGGCCATAACTCGACCCCACTTCAGCTTGCGTGGTGGTAACGTGAATAAACGATAGTTGGAATTATGGGTAATAAGTCGTCATCGTCGTCACAGGTCCCACCATATGTATCGGGATCAGGATTAGGTTCGAAAAATGTCCGGAAACACGGTTCAAATTGCTACACAGCACCTTTCATCGCACATTTATACGGAGCACCTATTTTTCATCGGTCATTCGATTCGTTGCATCACTGCAATGGCACTGATTCTGGATATATGACCAGTCCGGCTGATTCTGAACGATGGCGAACAAATGTTAGTGCTATTATTTAATCCTTTTTCATCGTTTGATGACTCAAAAATTTTTCCAAGAATTGCTTCATGTTCAAAAGTAATCATTTTGTTTCTCTCCTCGTGTGCCTTTTCTCCCAAGTATCTTGCTTTTTTTTGCTCCTTAATTTTTAACATTCCATGATTGACTGACCTTGCTAGTCTAGCTACCACGTTATCTCTTGTGGTTGTTTAACATCGTTCAGTGAAACCGACTGTTTTTTGACAAGATTAGGTATCTTAAGGAAACCGAAATAATTTTTTTGGTCAGGTCAGCTCGTCACATCCATCTCCATCTTAATTCTTCTATTTTGCGTTTTTAAACGTGTTCGAAATTCAGCCTCTTTTCTTCGATAGTCTGCCGAGATTGACTGTTATTTCTGTGCCGATATACATCTTATATATATTGGATGTTCATAACTCATATATGTCTTCTCGCTTATCGATTTTTATTCCACGTGACTAATTTTAAAATGGGTTAAATTGTAAAATTTAATTAAGGTCAACATGAATGTTCAGGACTCCACAATGGGTTCTGTCCGGAGATCCGTGGTATATTTAGCTTTTTTTAGACTTCTGTCAGCGCAATTTATGGTTAAACATCGACTAAAATTCATTTTGCGGAAAAAGTCTGACATTCACATTGATGCCGAAAAATTTTTTTTGTAATTTTCAGAAGGAAATTTGAAGAAAGAAAAAGGAAAAAAATCGTTTTAAATTGTTAAATACATTGCCAACAACAGTTAAGATTCCTGCCATGGTAGTGATAGTATGCAAGCACCACATACAAATATTATTAACACATGCGAGCACGCACATGTACAAAAAACTTGTTCCTTTATGGACATTTCATTACTGGAATTTTACTTTTTAATCGGTATTGATAAAGTATCGATAGGGCAACATTAAATTTTCTCCATGATTTTAATTTTTATTTTCTGGGTTTTAAATGCGGTACTTTTCTTGTTTTTGAATTTTCTAATTTTTGAACAGTTCATCCAGATGTTGTTGCACACAGTGGTGCTGTTTATATTACACTTATTCGCTAATGTTGTGTCGCAAAACAGTTGATTTGTTATAGTCGTATTTTTAGATAATATAATTTTTAGTTTCAATATTAAACGGAAATAATTTTACAGAACTGGAAAATGGGGAATTCTCGTTTATCGCTTAACGAAGCTTCCTTTATGGATGGTCCACCTGAAGTGCCATCTACAATGCTTTCAATGCCAACAGTTTTACCCATTCCGCCACCAACTCTAAAACAATTCAGAAAGTGGCAAAAAAAACAAAAAAAAATTTTGAAAAAAATGAACTTCATCCCAGCGAATTTTATACTACCCCATACACCAATAACATCTCTGTCACAATATTCTCGTGCTTTTTCTGTCGACAATCTGTCAAGGTTCAGTTTTTTGAAATAGTTATTTATCTCGACACTCCTTGGCAAAATTTCAAGTAGCCTATTGATTTAATACGGCATTTGATAATATCTATTCAATTGCTATATTATCAGTAAGCAATGACAACGGCATGATGATATTGCAATTTAATAGCCATTTAATAGCATAATAATAACACATTTCAATACTTATTGCTTTTGGAATTCATCAAGATAATGCACATCAGGTGACGGGGGATTTATCTATGTTTTCGTGGCAAAAAACCATTAACAAATTATACATTCCAAAGCACACATATGCGCATGCGGAAGAACCGTTTTGCGCAAAATTTTATGAAGAGCCTTTCCCTCTTCCTCTCATTCTTTCTTTCCCTCAGTCGTTTTCATTTTAAAAAAAAAAATTTTTTTCGAGCATGAAAGTATTTAAATTATCTGCTCAACCATTTCACATTGTTCTTGTAAGAAAATCAGGAGGTAGGGCACATCAAAACATAAGATTTAAGTTTATTCACCTTATGCCCTCGAAAAACCCCGAAAACTTACATTCTTTCTTTTTAATTAGTGCTATAAAAAATCAGAATTGTTCATTATCTCTAAAGGGAAATGATAAATTCTGGCTTAGAATATGTTCCAGTAAGACAGAAGCGTATCTGGAAGGAATAGGCTTAGGTGTTGTTACATTTCCATTTATTTTATTACAGTGCATTTCTTATGTAACTGGAAAATCCCTTGTTGTGCATTCCGTGATAGGTAGGATGCCTACCAGAAAACCGTTGCAGTAATACCAAAATACGTCCGAAAAAACCGGTGATATCGAACTTAGTGAAGCGTTGTGGTTTGTTTAATTTTAAAATAAAATAAATTTCGAGAATTCTGTCATTGCATTTACTTTTCGAGTTTTGCAGACAACTGGATAGTTATGTAGATGTTCCACTGGGACAAAAGCGTATCTTGAGGAAGTGTAGGCAAGTGACAAAAAATCAAGCTTACGGTAATACTGCTCCTGATATGTCTCCTGGGCCACCGAAATTATCTTTTAACAGGTTAGTTGGTTGACATCGTCCACAATAATCCTCGAATGTCCCTTTGTTAACTTCGAAAAAAAATTCGATTCTTTTAAAAATTCAAATTGGCAACTGAGGTAAATAGGACGCTTTAATTGACTGTTTTACTGAATAATCAAGTTTAAGCAGCTGCTTCAATGGTTTTGCTGTATCAGATTTACGAATGTCACATTCGGCTCCATCTACAAATACATCTGATCGGAGTCGTATTACGTCAACTACCGATCATTCGTCATCGCTGCACCATCAAACACCATCTCCAGTACAATTGAAGAATTCGTCGAACCAACATTTGCAGCGAATGCGAGTATCCAGAAACGATGCTGGACTAAGTGGAGCACCTAAACGATTGCAGCAGTGGCATCTGGTTACCAAAGGCGGACCGTTAGCTACTGCTCGGCATGGGACCACAAATACTATTGCTGACGAAACAAGTGAAGTTAGGAAGTGTCAACTTTGTCACAAATTATCGGATATTATTAATGTATCCAGAAAGACTGCAGCGAGCAGTGAACGAAGTTATGGACATCGAAATGATATTATTGGTTCTCCTAACGCTAACAGAAATAGTCGATATAGTGATTTTAAGATTGTTAACGATAGTAATATCATTTCTGAACCTAATGTGCCCGTTAAGGTAACACCAAAAGTCGAGGAAGCTCCAAAAAATGATGTTCAGTTGTTCTCCAAAAATGTTACTAATTCATCCGACGACGACAAGGTTATCCATTCTTGTATTTCAATTAGATTTCAGTTTAAAAAAAATGCAGATCTATTATGTTTATTATTCTTCATCACTTCGATCTCGCCCAAAAATGTCGGCATGACCGTTTTATCTGTGTAATCATATCGCTCATATTTTTTGGCGGTCTGTGCCCGGGTAAACATTTTCGAATCTCGAACAGTAAAATTTAAAAACATATGCCATTTTTAAATTTGGCCAGGTATTTTCAACTGATGAGACAGCTTTAAATCGATCCCAACGATATAATTCGATTTCTGGAATGGCAGCTCAGAATAATACTGTGCAGCAAACTCAGTTAGGATATTTTCCGCTCAAAAAGTCTGTGTTAAATCTTTCTTATTAATTCTTCAAATTTTTTTCAACGGAAGAAATGTGTTGAACGCACTTTTTTCACTAAATATATATATATTTTTCTTTATTTTCAATATTTTTTTTTCTTTTAGATTATGTTTTTTTGCAGATTCTGATTGTTTTATCTGCTCTATCAAGTGCTTTTTTTATATAGTCTTGATATTGTTCTCAGATTTCAATCTTCAACTTTCTAGAAGTGCAGACTACGGTTCCACGATAAGTTCATTAACCCAGAGTTCCAATATGAGGACCGAAGTCAGCGATATTGACTTCAGCTGGGTAAATGATGTCGAAAATCGCCTTGAACGAGAATTTGCTTGCGGTAGAGTTCGCCATATTTTCATCATTTTTCTGGATTTATGTATTTTTTAAACGGAAGAAATGTGTTGAACACATTGAATTTGAATTTGGTTTTGTATATATTCCATCTTATCGATCACTCCACTGATTTTTTTTTTTTGAATTAGTGGACAGTTAGTTATGATCCTGAGGTGATTGATTGTGTCTTTGTTATTTTCACTTTTCATTTCAACAATTTTTTCTCGTAGATTCTCGGCAACAGTTACAGCGACAACAGCATCTACCAGTACAATACTTCGGGATGGATTTGGAGCAATCCAAAGTTGTAGAAGATGGGGCAGCAATAACTGTTTCACCAGTCCATGCTACCACTACAAAATCATTTCATGTGTTTGGCGAATGCGAATCTCGTAAAGGACTTAGCCAAATACATGCTGATGTTCGTTCCAAAGCAGCAATGTTCGATACAGAAACTTCTCGAAATGAACAGAAAGTTGATGAGCAACAGGTTCTATTATATTTCTAGAATATTAGCAATCATTAAATTTGCTTTTAAAAGTAATTGGAAGCATATTCATGCAGCAATGTTCTTTGACAGGCCGCGTATCGCTATCGTTCACGATCAACTCCTCGTGGCAATGTGTACATACCTCAACCCGATTACCGAAGTTCCGATCCTATTTCTATACATACATCACAGAATTCGAGCCAGTACGGCGGTATTCATTCAAATAATGTCCCTGTTACAAATGTTCCTAAGTACGACCGTTGTTCGCAAAGTTATAGTGTGAGCTATTGATTCATTCGAATTTCAAGCTATTTCGAGCAATTAACTCCAGGCAACCAACATCCTATAAATATTCTGAGTTCATCACTACATTTAAATGCACTGCATTAATTCGTATTTTGTTTAAATCATTTTATTTATCCTAAAATAATAGATGAAATAGGCAGTAGATTGTAAATCATTAACAGAAAAACATAAAACAGGAAGTGCGCGTTAAAACAGTCTATTTCTACAGTGACAAAGCCGTAATATGTATTGTTTTTCATTCTGCATGAACGAGGTGGAAATGGCGAATAATAGTTTTTAGTCTATAGATTGATAGTTTTTAAAAAATCAGTGGCCGTTAAAAAGCTTCCATTTCCCGGTTACTGAGCGATTTCTGATTTCCAGGAAAGCGGTAATATGAAGCTCAATAGGAATGCTACGGAAGTAGGAGCAACATATGGTAACTCTTACTATAGTAATAGAAGTGGAGAAGTGTTTAAACAGCAGCAGCAGCAGCAGCAGCAGCCATATTTCGGTCATGAAGATCAAATGTTGCGGCGTAATCGAACGCACGATACAGTCGAAAGCTATATCCAGAATGCAACCCGACACAGTACTGAGAAACCATGGAGAATATCCGTTGCTTACTAAGCCTAGTCTTCAATTTTTTTCATGAAAATTCCCCTTCAAGTGTTGTGTACATGCAGGACACTTCTCTTTAGATAGGTCTTGCATAGTGCATTCATCCACGTGCTTCAGCTTTTTGATTTCTTTCAATTTCTAGATGACGGTCAGTATCAATTCTAGTATTATAGCTTAACTTGAGTGAAACAAGCAATCTGATAGGATTTAAAAGTATCTGCATTTTGAAGCCATGTTTATTTCCTCTGTCTGTTATTGTGGTTTGCTGGAGTTTTTTTCCCATATGTTTTATTAAAACTGCGCATGACTTCTTGCAGCTTTTCAAATACTTAATCTTCATGACTTGCTGTTACAATAATGGATTTTAAAGTGTCAGTTATCAACTGTCAATTATCATTTGATAATATTATTGTTTCCGAGAAATTCGAAATTGATGCTTAAGAAAAAATTGTACCGCACATCTCCATCATTGTGTACAGTCAGTTTTTGAGGCGTTTTCGGAAATTGTTATGAGGCGTGAAAGCAACCGATTGATTATCATCTAAAACTAGTGAAAGTGTCGACAAAAATTCAAATGAAATTTGAGCTATTCTTGCACCCCTATTCCAAGTGTATTCGTTTCGACCAATGGTTTTATGAATCTTAGCTTGCAATCTAGTTCGAATGACTACTTAAGCATCTTTCGAAAAGACTTATTTAAAAAAAAAATCTTTGGAACTTTTCGTTCGGGACTATATGAACTTATACTTTGAGATTCCCAATTAGACTGTCATTCGTATAAATGGACTTTCGATATGAATTTATAAAATGAAAATAAATTCAGTTTTTCAGTTTGTAACAGTTCAACGCTGCATCAATCATAATGAAATTTAATTATAACGGAAATCCTCTCTTCGAATATTCTAATTTAGCAAGGAAAAAAGAACCTTGAAGAGCGCGCGTATCCTAATGATGAAATTAATGTCGGAAATCAATATAAGCATGATCTGTAAATATAACAGTAAAATTCCTAAGCTACAAATGTAAGAGCATCTAGAAGTTCATCAATAATAAATGAACAATTGTCAAGCAGTAATTATTCGGAGATGCCCGTTCTGATATTTGAGGCCCCAATAAACTCATCTTTGAAAAAGAGAATTTTTGAGAGTTTGAGTCCACAACAAAAAGTTTTATATTCTATTCACTTTGCAGTGCAATTACCAACATGATCGTTTAAAAAACACCGGAAAGTCACAGTGAAACTTGGCAAGCATAAAAAATCGAAAAAATTAACAATAAATAAAATGAGTGGAAATACCATACAATGTGTCCAACTCGGAAAAAAGAACCTCACAGTGATGATAAAAGATGAAAAAACATCATATTTCCATTTCTGGAATATGAGAATATGACCACAACACAATGTTTTTATTTTGTACATAAAAATACATGAAATAATTCAACCGATCCGCGCATGAAAAAGAATGCATTATTCAGATATCAATATAATTCACAATATTTGAAAAAAAAATAAGTCAACATCATATTGAAATGTGCACTTCTATAATCGCATTGAACTTTGATTGAAGTTATAGAAAAAAAAAGTAAATTTTTGTGTCGAACATTTTTCTCGGTCGATCGACTCAGGTACAAAAACAAAGCACCTGAAATTATGGTTTAAAAGAAAAGCTTATATAATGAAGTAAAGAAAAATGAGTGCTGGTTATCAGCACTTTACTTTGAAAGTATACATGATAGCATGCGTTTGAACTACGAAATTGTGATTTTTATGAGTTAAGCAAAAATGAACAATACTACAGTGTTCATCGTTGATTTGATACAAATGGTTTTGGCAAATGATGAATGAAATCTTAGCTCGTAATGCCTAAGAGATTTGAAATTATTCTGTTGCATAAACTGACTGCATTTACAGTAGGCGAAAGAATCATCCCATAAAACGAAAATGCGAAATGAAAAGCAAGTATATGATGAATATCGGCGTAAAAAGTATAAACTGCAGAAATTTCGTAATAGGAGGGTTCTGATTCTTGAAAGAAATGGCTAAAATAATTTTGAAAAGGAGTTGAAATGTGAAACCACTAAAAACTAATCCAGTTCTTTAAAATAAAATTTCAATTTGAATCGAACTAAGTCGCATAAAGAAAAGGTAAATGAGCAGATTATGCTTACAAGATATCATATAATGCAAATTTTTGAGATGAAGGAATCACATGCTAAGTTATTAGTACATAATAACCTTGCAATTATAAATTTCTGTTTCACAATGCATCCGATACGAATCCTATCCCCATTCAACCATCGAAGATCTTCATCGTTGCTTGATGTTCATCCTTACTGGTCAAAAACTAATTTTCAAGACAAGTTTATTTTGCAAGTAGTCCGTGTACCAAATCGCATCCGAGGAAATGGCCACTCAAACCTTTAAATAGATCATTTCAAATTTAAGCAATTTAACAACGATGTAATAGTAAACACACTAAAACGTAAGATCCGGGAGAGAGGGAAAAGTGAAGAAGCGGGCGGATGAAAAACAAGAAAAAATTTTCCGAAGTTATTCTCAGTTATGGATTTTAAAATTGCACTTCAACTTATTCGGAATTTATGCAAAATAAATGAGAAACTTCAAACCAAGCAACCAGAGTGATTTCGTTATAAATGGCAATAATGAAGAATTCATTTCCGTCATACATAAAAATAATACCTTCTTGGTACAGGCCTGTCCAAATTTCCTTCCATAAATAAAAATAATCGATACCAATAAAATTTTGATAAGTGATTATAGTGAGAGCTAGCATTCTGGGAAAAAAAATGCTATTTCAATCAACACGCATTTACAAAAAGTATATGACAAGGTAGAAAAAACAAATCTCGTTGATATAAATTTACTTCGAATTTTATAAATGGAAAATCATAAATCCTATTAGAAACAGTAAAAGAATACTCGAAGACTTGGGAAAGCAGCTAGCGTGTGATAAATCCAAAAAATCCGTGTGGATATCCAGTATGATATGATTACGTCGATTGTGTAATGAGCACGCGATATCAATAGCAACGCAACACCAATGGCTGACACCATTATTGAAAACAAATGCAGCGGTTTCCAACGTCGGGGACTGTCTAAATCAACGTTAAACGTAAGGAAAATTAGCAGCTTCTTGACCATCTCATTTGAGACAGACAGAAAAAACTAGCAAAGAATTCTGTCGACAGATTTAATTTTTCATGAATAGCTGAAACCTGAACTCATGATGAATTTGAAATTTGAATTGACTATTTTCGTTTGTTTCTACCTTATTAAAGACGAAACTTTCCGGTGACTTACATTCTGTGATAAATAAGCAACTGGTGACAAGAACAATTGTATGACCGCTATAGATATAATCACCGCAAAGTGTATGCTTTCCATTGATTATCAAGCCCGCACCGCTTAAAATTCGCATCGCTCTGAGGACTATATTTCTTAGAGTATAGTCAGCACCCTAAACCATCGCAGATAAGTGGAAGTGGGTGGATGCCACATTTAATAAAACGCACTGTTTAACAGAAGAGAAAGGAAATGAAATTTAATAACTCAAAGAAAATAAACCTATCATCGTTAATATCAGAATTTTAAAAACTGAAAAAAGTTTGATTTGAAACGATTTTGAATGCAAATAGAAATTCTGGACGAAAATAAAAAAGCAATCCGGAAAGAAAAATTTACACTGAGACGTGGTGAACAATAATAATTGGGATCTGCAATAGGAACTTGTGTCACGAGCATCGTTAGGCAACGCCCAAAATACAACAATGACCCGATTACGGCGATTCTTCTGCAAGACAGCAAATTTTGATCTATGCATTTTTTGGCTTAATTGATCTTCCAGATTTTCTCAAAGTTCGTAGGTAACAAACAGTTATATAACAGAAATCAGCAAACCTTAATATAATCCAACGGTGTCTGTGTATGACAGTTAATACAAGCATACATGTGAATGACGCTAGCATTAGATATTCGGATACTCTTAATGCCCATGGAATGTAAGGCGTGTGGGCGAATACAGCATCTGGTAAAGGCGGTTCCTGTGGTACTTTTTCATGTATGAATGATAACACGAGATCATTGCATATAGCCGCTGTTATCAGTAAACCCACTGACATCTTCAATTTCCACTTCCAATTAATTACAATTCACGCAAATGACTTCATCATTTTATGAAAAATGCTTTGGAAAAGTCATGTGAAACGTTACTCATGACTCGATTCCATTCAATTAAAGTCTTTTTCATCGTTTTCCAACTGCCTTGTTATTAACATCACCGTTAATTATAGATTATATGTACAATAAAACAGTATTAAAAAAATAATGATGACAGCTTACAACAGCTTTACAACGCTCTTTTGGAAATTTATCAACAGAACTGCTTGGTGTCTGAACGATGATATCAGAGAAGTTGAGATCGATTTTAATGGCATTATCGGCTGATGATCGATGATCGTTTAATAACGGAACACGTCCTTCATCTCCTGAAATTGTTTAGCAAAACTTTTAAATGCAAGTATGTCGAACACCGTAACCAGCTGTCCAATTTCAATTTATTCCAAATTCATGCAGTAAATACTCACTTTTGTGAGTACTGATCACTTGCACCATATTCTTATTTAATCTTAACATTTATCTGCTGTTCCTACTGCTCGCTATTTCGACCCAAGAAATCAACGCAAAGACACTCCAATCAATTCAGTCAATTAATTCACCACAGTTAATTTCGACTACACTAATTTCAATCAATTAAGTTCAATAGAAAGAAGCACCATAATTATCTTCACAAAAATCTTCTGAATTAGAACCGCTGCATATCCTTCGCACAGCACTTGAACCAGTAGTGATTTGCCCATTCAACATTACCTTCGTGTGACCACCCTACCACAAAATGACAAAATGTTTCTTCGATTACCAAGCTGAAACCCAAACAGTTCACTTGATACAAAAACAGACCATGTCCGCAAACGAAGATGGCAAGCAATTGCAACAACCTTTCGTTTTTCACCAAAGCTATTCACTTTTTGAAAAAAATGTGAACAATAATAAAATTACTAATATCTAGATTACCCAAGCACTCGCTACAGTGATATTCCTACGTTACATAACTGTACACGAGACATTGCTTCGCAGGAAAGAGACTATAATTTCGGCCGCCAAACTTTATGATACTTCCCAATTAACACCTGACATTCCAGACATATGAAGAAATGAGAATACCAAAAAATGCATTAAAATAGCAGAAAACATCCAATCCATTATCCTAAACAACAGTGAGGTATCTGAATTTTTCAAACATGCAACAAATTGCAATCCGAAATTTTATATTTGAATATTAAAAAAAGCATTCAATGATTCCAGAATTATATATCAACATTTATGAATCGATCAGCAGAACAAAATGAAAATACAAACAAATGCAGAAACGAAAGGAAATTATTGTGATTTCATATTCTACCACACATCATTAACGCAGAAGCAACATCAGCTATAAAAATATTCAGAGTAAAAGTCAAAATATAATAAAGTAGCTGAGAACTCTAATTCGGTATCACCAAACTTACTAACAAATCTTTTTTTTTCACTCTGCAACACAGTTCTCTTTAATTGTGAAGGAATTTTTTTCTAAATTTCAAAAAAAAGTTGAACGGATCAACAGCAATTCTTTACACTCAAACCAATTGATTCCTATGACAGGAACAAATTATTAAACCATATCTTAGACAATGAATAAATCTGAGACTTACCAATGCATCATATAGCACAGAAGTATACTGAAAAAGTTACAGCTCCTAACCTATCTGGATTTGAAGAATTTAAACGCTTATTTAATTGTTACAGAAATCAATAAATTGCAAGAAAGTCCTGAAAAATAAAATATTTGGAATACTTGTAAATATTTATTTTCTACTTTCGATACCTGTATTAACCTAGATTAGCAGTAGAAAACAAAATTATAGAGAAATATTTTAAAACTCTCAGCTGGTAAAACAACCCCCATGCTTCTTTTTCATAAAGTAAAAAGTATTTATTTGAAATAACTAATATATTTGAACTTCTGTGTACCTGTTATCCACTTATGGGAATGATTTTGAAAGATGAGTTAATGCTACTACTGTCACACTGTGTACCATGTTTATCTGGTGTTAAGCTCACATTATAAATGATGTTAAAATTTAAAATAAACAATTTCATATAAGTTAAACGTTTTCGTTGGTCGAGCAATACTGCATTTCTGAATTCACTGACAGGAAAGAAAGTATTCACAAATGTTACAGTTTTTTGCTTAGTGGAAAAAAACTGGAAGCAATACTTATTTCAGCAGTTTAACTATTTGAGAAATGAAGCCATAAGGTAGCGTTGTCGCTTAATTTTATCACGCTACATCATATGCAGGTTTCAGCTTAAATTTACGGTCAAAGTTGAAGGCTTCAAACTAAATTCAATCATTACTACTTCGTTCGTTGCAATGGTTACTTCTTATTAAATTTTTCTTCCTTAAAGTTTCTCCTTTTATTCTCCTTAGTAGCAACAGCGGTACCTGGTAAACACAGCAGCGCTATTTTTCATTTTGAGATGCAGGCATCAATCTCTGATATATGGGATATTACTGTAATCTTTTTACAATAGTTTGCAAGCACACAACGCTGATAATGTGATTATTAATAGTTAATGGGACCATTTAAATGTTGTTGCAGTGTAGAACATATAATCTGACTAATTTGTCTTCTTTTCGAAAGAAACAAGATCCTAGACAGTAGTGCAAAATGAACAATAAGTCACGAAGCATAATTCGAGCATGTAATCCAATATTCAAATCACTAAGGACTGTATGCCATTTTCTTACGGTCGCTTCTTAATTGCAATTTAACAAAAAACAATTTCTAAACTTTGCTGTTATTCCCGTAATATCAATGGTAAATCCTATCTCCAGTACAATGACATGTATCATATATTGCCGATTCTATTGATAATTTTCAGTTTTCAAATTTCAAAACTGATAGTGTTACTACAATTCATATCACTTCATTCGTTCTCTTATACAAAATCATTACCTATTATTTACCATGACTAGATCACATCAAGCAGAGATTTTTACGTCTTTAGTAATTTGCAAGCAGTAAATGTCTACAGAATATAAACTGGTCAGAAATCGATCTAAATTCCATGATTTGTAGTTAGTTGTTTGCTGCTTATATTTCAGAATATTGCAATTTGCTTGTCTTTCTCTGCGTTATCTACTGCAGAATATTATTACAGCTTACTCTATTAATAATGGATGAACACAATTAGAAATCACAAATCGTTTTCTTCAAGAACTGAAAAGTTGATCTTTTTCATCTGAAAGCACAAATGACTAAAGTACCATAGCTCTGTCACTGATCCAAAAACTAGATATTTATTGTAGAGATAGCTAACACAGCCAAGATTTGCGGCAAAAAGTTGGGCTTTAGGGTGGGTAAAAATAGATACTGAAATTAAGTCAAAGTGAAGGACAGAGAATTTACAACAGTTGCCTTCATATTTAAAGAAATGACTTAAGTTAACAACATTTACGGATAAATTGAGAGGAGGAGGAAAAAAAATATCCAGAAAGACAAGCAAATTGCAATATTCTAAGCGTCTATTATATTTCATAGCAAGCTCAAGTTTAGCTACCAATGCAGTATAATTAATAGTGATGCGTTGATAAATCCCGAATGGAGGGAAACGTATCCAAAATGACTTTAATCTGTTTCAAGACAGAAGTAAAGAAGTAAAAAAACGATGAGAATAATAGAATTAATTGATTTAATAATGTCTAGATTATAGTTGCGACAAAAATTATAATCCTTATTATGTATATTTTGTTCTGCATAAATCTGATTTTTGTTTTGCTGCGCCTTACTTATTTTAATTTTCTATCTTCTTCCGCTTCAACAATAAGAGAAACTCCCCATTTAGAGCGTAAATCATAGAAAATTTAAAAACAAAATAAAGCTGAATACTTAAACTATATTAATGAAGTGAAGAACGTAAAGGATAGGAAAGATTCGTTATAGCGTTCATCACAAATACCTAAGTAAGCAAATAAACAGATTCCTTTAAATAACAAATAACGATCAATTGGCATAAATTAGCCTGAATAATCTTAAGCACAAAATTTTTATGAAGATGCTGAAAAACAAAATAAACTGAACTTATGACTGATTAAAACAGCGAGCCTTACCTGTTTTTTGTTCAATCAAAAATGCATTATAAATTAAAACTATTGCTTTGCCGAAAAACAGAACTGGAAATTTCTGGAGAGCACATATAAAATGAACAGGAAGCAAAAATCAAATCTAATGAATCGACCCCTTTCAATATATTTTGTGAAACAATCAAACAAAGAAGTGTATTTTTTTTTTTTTTTTCCAAAACATTTCTTCTTGATTTGATCCAAAAATTTTACAAATTTGTACAGCAAAATTTGTTTTGCATTTTGGGAAAATTTTTGGGCTACAAATCAGATACGACTAATGAAGTGTGATTACCAATGATTATAAAAATGCATCTGTTGTGAGTATGAAATGTGCTCGGTTAAAGATAAAAAGTGTTTATGAGGTTCCGCTATGAGATAGTTTAATAATAGACTGCCATAATTTCGAGAGCGATACAATTTCTTTGTTTATCACTGCACGTTGTGTATATATATGTTCGAATCAAAATTAAACACTTGCAACATGCCAAAATTCCAGCCCTTTTAACATGAAATCAGTTAATTTTCAACTTGATTATAATTTGAAAAGTTGCAGTTATTTCTGCAAAATTTTTAACCATCAATCAACTTAGATCATTACAAATAAAGAAGAATAGCAAAAATTTATTCGCTAATACTAGCAGTAGAAAAAAATAGACTAAAATATCAACATTTGCAAAATTTCTAAAATGAGAAAATTAATGGGGCACAATCCGGAAAAAAAAAGGTTAGCCGGACATACATGATTAGCCGTGAATAGCGTAATAAATCTCGTTTTTTTTTTTTTTTTTTTTTTTTTTCTTTTTTTTTTCCAATTAAATATGATAAAGTGTGCAACGATTTCAATAAAAAATATTGCTAAAAAAAAAAAAAAAAAAAAAAATATATTACAAAATTTGTTTTCTCTTATCAATACCATATAATATGTACATATCACTTCAAAAATATTTTGCAATAACAAAAATACGGTAAATTTTTACTTCGTAAACACATTACTGATATCAGGAAGCAAATATATCGCTGCAACAGGTAGCTCTTAGCACAAAGAATAATGCGACAGTTAACGAGAATTAGAAATGAGGAGGAGGAGGAGG
This sequence comes from Mansonella perstans, assembly GCA_037074765.1. Classification (NCBI taxonomy): domain Eukaryota; kingdom Metazoa; phylum Nematoda; class Chromadorea; order Rhabditida; family Onchocercidae; genus Mansonella; species Mansonella perstans. The sequence continues at coordinate 268,423 of JBAMDO010000046.1, forward strand.
AGGAGGAGGAGGAGGAGGGGGAGGAGGAGGAGGAGGAGGAGGAGGAGGAGGAGGAGGAGGAAGAGGTGTAGTAGGAGGAATGGAATATGAATTTTGCAGGCCTGACAGGTTCATATGGGAGATGCCAGACGGACGGTTTCAATGTTTTAATATATTCCAGGGTAAGCATACACTACTCCTGTTCCTTTTCCCACCTTCCATCTCACTCCCATTTCTCTATCATTCTAGACTACCTCCATTTTCTTTCAAAAATTCAATGAATAATAAATCTCGTAAACATAAAATCCTCTTTGCAAGCTATTAAGCCGATTTTTAATGCAATGGGTATGAGCTAATATGAAATAATGCTAGAAATTGAAAAAGTGATGAATAACAACAGTTTCATGGCAAATATGTTGTATAGTAAAAAAAAGGTATTGTAAATAATGTTTGCCTAACTTTTCAAAATTGAAACAAAATAAATTCTCTCTGCCTTACTCAATTTTCATCTCTCTTAATGCATAATTTTAATCCACCAGCAAAATAAAAGATGTATGCATAAATATAACATCAATCAATGATGATAAACGAATGAGATATTGAATAATTCGAGTTGATCTAAATTGATCTAAATAAAAAAATACATTTGGAGAAAAAAAAAAAAAAAAAAAAAAAACACCAAAAATTGATCTATTCTTGCAAATAACATGGAATGTTATAAAAATGTGCAATTCAAACTAGAAGATCATTATTAAGATAAGACTAAGACTAAGTTAACTTAGCATTGGCAAGCGAAGCAAAAGATTGATAAGTTAGTAGTGGCCATAATGCTAACATTTCTATATTATTATCAAATTCAATAACTACGCAAACTCAATAATTCAATAATTCAATTCAATAATCAACTAACTACAACTATTCTTACTGCTAGCAATATCAATCAGCAATGAATATAGCAAAAAATGTGGCTTATAGATGTTTCCCTTCTATACATATATTGGAATAAATTTATGATACAAAAGACATGAAATAAACGTAAATAATGCATGATAACAATGTAAGCAATGTAGGAAGAGGTAGAAAGGCTGAGGTAAATAGGAAAGATATGACATATAAATAAAATTGAAAAAAGGTTTATGATTGTCGTATTGGGATGTATGTATACAGTTATTTTCATTTTTCATTACAAAAACTTTACTATGCTAAAAACTTTTTGCCTATTCTATTTATTACATTACATTTTAGATTCTCCTTCTCCTCCTATTCCTTCCTTTCTCTCTGCTCTTTAAAAATAAAATAATTTTTGAATCAAATTTTGCTAGGCAATGAAAGATAAATAAATTGTCGGATGATATGCCTCGTTAACTATTCTTTTCTTCTACTTTTCTATAAAACAGAAAAATAGTTTTGCATACCATACTTCCCATGCATGACCAAGCTTATAATCAAAGGAATAAGTTGCACGGTTACGGTAGTATGAATAATATAATTTATGTCAGGAGATCGAAAAATTGACAAAACCACAAAATGCTGAGTGTAATTGTATAGAAGTTTCTATTTGGAGCGATTGACAACTAAGTAAGTATGAATTCCAGCTAAATGCTTAATATGACAATGCTATCCTTAGTGTCCGTTTTACATTCTTCAACCACTCGATCTCAGACTGCTAATCATCGATTCATATAATCATTGCATGGAAACCAATAAAGGTAGATCTACGCATCAAATGTAGGATTCTGTAAACCTTCATTGGCTTTTTGTAAACCTCAATTTTGCCACTGACTTGGTCAAAATATATACTTTCTCTTGATGCGGAAGTTGTTCAGTACTGCAGGATAACAGAAGGCATCTCTCAGAACAAATACAACGTGAAATAAAATGTGAGTTTTTCTTACTTTTACATATTAGATTAAAAGGTAATAGATGATAATGGAAAGAGATAGAGTAGAACATTGACAACTCCAAGAATAAATAATTTGAATAAAAAATAATCACAATAAATATTAATTTGACTTATTGATAATTGCTGAATGTAAGATTGTAATGCTAAATAATGATTAACAGGTTAAGTCTTGAAAAGACATTGAACCGTAGTGAAAGTGAAAGATCACTGAGTAAATCCGATTAGTATAAGAGATGAAAATAAAATAGTGCTTCCAGCTTTCATCATTATCATCTTACTAAAATCAATCTTGACAAGTTTTGAAAATGAGATACAGAGGATGTGTTCCATCCTTCTGTTATGCAATGATATAATTTTTGCAAGAGAAGCATCAAGTAGATTAAAAAATGGCTAAGTGCAATGAATGAGATTCACACTTCAGATGAAAATAAAAAGAAAATAAATAAAGCAAACTGAAAAGCAATATTTTTTAATAAAATATTTCCTATCAAGGTACTGATTCTGAATGTTTACAAACTGATGATGGTTCCAATCAATGGGCACATATAATCAGTAAAAGAGATATATATAAGCTTAATCGTTTAGAGCTAAGAAAGTAAATGATTGAAAGTTCAATTTAAACATTCGAATTGTATGGATGTTGAGGAATGGAAAGAGTTGGTATTAACAGATACAGCAAGAAGGAATCAGTGAGTTGAAGGAAACGATGATAGTTTGGATATTTTGCATCATAAATGCGTCAAGGAAATAACAAGGATTTCAAAAGAATTAGTGAAAAGCTCAACGATTTTCTATGATAGCACAGTACAAGATAATCTAATAATCACTTCATTACTTTCTCGAAGAATCAAATCATAACATCAGTTATACAGCAGGAATATCGGTGAATGCATTATACTGTTGTGTCAAGACTTTGACTTTTCATGATTGATACTTTAAGAACTAATGAATTTGACAAAATAATAAGACTTGGCACACAACTAATTAGGTCACCCTGCCACTTTTTCGAGAAAATCGTGTTAAAAGAGATCTCTTGTAACCTGAAAATTAATCGAAAAACCATAAATCAATGCTGCCCATTAAACTTTCATCAGTTTCTTCAGTTCAGTGTTTTTAGCACCTAATATTTCCGAATGGGAAAAATGCAAGGTTCAATTTAACGATTTACGTACTCCGTTCTGACGCCTTGAAAAATTCTGCCACTGAGATCTGCTTATTAATTATAATTTATTAATATTTATTTTACAGTTGGAACATCAGGAAGACTAAGTTCCTGAAGGCGATTTCTGAAGACTGATTTCTGGCTGCTACTTTTATTGTCACTAATTACACTAGCCAACAATCTCTGATAGATAGGAACATTAAAACCTTTATCATGTCTTACTAATAGTTGGATACGCAATACACACCGTTTAATTATACGAAACACTAGGTGAAATACACAAAAAAAATCTAACGATCCTGACCATTAAGAACTGGAATAAAAATGAAAATTAATTTAAATTTCATTTGCATCAACTCAGATCCAATCTTCCACAGAAACTTTTGAAGTAGTACTGCTTCGATGTTCAAATTCTCACTTAAAATCTTTAGAATTAATCAGTTCTTCTTATTCTACCGTATAAATATAGAAATCATTACAGCTATATTCAAAAGCAAAGGTCGCGGTAGAAATTCATGATGCTAATATTGCTCTCTGTAATTTCTAATTTTTTAAGTATTATATCGCGCAACTCTCTGAGAACAGATTAACTTATTCTTGAACCAATGCATAAAAGTGATAATCCCCTAAGAATTTTAATCTAGTTAAAATTCTTTCATCCAATAATTCTAACTTTTGCTGCAATTTCCAACAAAACAGAAAATCTTCATGGGGAAGAAAGGTATATCTACTGCTGCTCTTGCATTTATAATCAACTAAACATACATAGTTTATAATATTAAACGAATGCATGTTGCATAAAATAAAAAACCAGCTTCAATCTTTCGCTGCAACCAAAATTGCTACATCAGTGATTCTCAACCCATGATGCGTGAGAAAAACTGGACCACGACAATTGTAGTGCGGTAAATAGGGAATAAACGGTAGTTAAAAACTATTTTGAAATTAACAGAAGTTATTCTTGAATCCTGTAATCTCCGCATAAATAAGAAAGCCAAAATAATTCCTTGTCAGGAAGTTGAATCACAGAAAATAAAGCAGCATCCTAAAAAAAATGAATGTTGAAAATTTAATATTACTAAAATTCTACGGTCAGGATCAAATGCTTGAGCAATCGTCAGCAAAAATTCTGCATCCACAAAAAAGAGAATTAACAATTTTCCAGAACATTAAACAATATAAAAGTAATTGAAACTATCCCAAACCCAGTCTACACGATTCAAATTGAGCTGGAAAAATTGTACTAAAGAAGTAACAGTACTTATGAAACTTTAATACTTTTAAGCAAAAAAAAGCTCCAAATATTTCAGGAAACTTCAAACGCAGTAAAAAATAGAATACGAACAGAATAAGAACAGTAAAAACAGTACGAGAATTTGAATTTACGACTGATTATGTGTAAAATAGAATACAAAAAGAATAAGAAAAGTAAAAACAGTAGGAGAATTTGAATTTACGACTGAATGTGTGTAAAATAGAATACGAAAAGAATAAAAACAGTAAAAACGGTTTGAGAATTTGAATTTATAACTGATTATGTATTTCATAGAAAATCACCATAAAACGAATCCTGCAGTTTTGCTTCCTTATTATCTTTAGAAAAAAATTCATGATGTCAGCTGTCAAACCAATATGCTTGGACCACTTGCTGTAAGTTGCAGACGATTTGTATAAACACATTCATTAACTTGAAATACAGAAAAACTTCCAAACGATGAACAAATTACAACCATAAAAAAGATTAAGATTAGAAAGAATGTCAGTAAAATATAATCAGAACACCTAAGGCCTGTACAGTAGTAATGCACAGCAAAAAATGCAGCAGTGATGCATCGAAGATCTCCCACAGCCATATATGTTATTTCAAAAAGAAGCTCAAATTATTTAAAATAATCCTGAAAAAAAGTATTGCGCATCACGGCCTATGTTGCTTACAAACAGCTGGTGAGATTCCAGTAAGGCCAATTGTATCGAACAAACCCGATGTTGAGACTACTGAAAGGCAGCCTCAATGCAAGACTTATGGACGATCAACATAAAAAGCAAAAAACATTTTAAACTGTGTTTCTGAAAGTATACTAATTGTAAACAATATAAACGAAATCGTAACGTTTGATGAACAAAACAGTGCCAGTGAAATAAGCTTGTTACTTGAATACGCTTCATCTATCTTCGAAGTGAATATTGCGGGCAAATAAAATGAGAGACTAGTATGCAATATCGCCACCTATAACACTCATCACTCTTGTTAATATGTAATCAGTGCAGATATTTATCCTCAATAGCTTGCTAAAAATTATCCTAGAAGCTAATTACACAAGCTGTTCCAAGTGATTACTATTAGAAATTTTCAAATTTGATTTATTATGGAATCCAGTACGTGGAAAATTACACTAAAACGTAACACGACGGCTAATCTTTCACACATTATTTCCAATACTAATGCAAAGATAAAAAATCAACATTCAATTAATTTGAAAACAATCCATAAAAAAATAAAAAGCTATGCAAAAACGTGCCGCTGAATGAGATCTACAAGAAGAAACCTCTTCTATTCCTCAACGCTTTTATGTCCACCGAGTTTTTTCCGGAATTTTACTTAGAGGACTTTCATATTCATTGTTTTTCCTTTTTTCTCGCAAAGAAAGAGGAGCCTGAGGTATGGAAGTCGCACTAGATGCAGTAGAATTATTTGACGGTGATTTAGTTCCTTCGCCTCTTGCACGATTCATTGCTCTTTCATCCCGATCTTGACTGTTGTTAAGTTCACTCCTGTATCCACCAACTACATACCTTAAAAAAACAGTTTAATAAAATGCTTGGATGCTAAAAAGTTAGTGACCTAATTCCCAATCAGTGCAATTCACCGGTTATGCAAAACCAAATTAACTTAATCAAACACACATGGCTAACTTCAAAACTTCACACTTCTTATATATATATATATATATAGGAATCTATCTGAAAATACTACCTTTTCACTTGACGTGGATCAACAGCAGCACGTATCTGTGGCATCCAGCCACTTCCCGAACCACGACGACTTTCATAACTACCAACCCGCTCAGCATTATGTTCTTCTATTTGATTATTTTCGTAACCAGATGAATGCAAACGATGATCCTGATCGCGACTTTGAGTCGTTACCTGCGCTGCTGCCCCATATATAGTATCAACTCCAACTCTTGACGTAGATGTTGAGGGTATTTGTCCCATTTGAATTAAGCTATTGGGCTAAAAATACAAGGAAGTGTAGAAAGATCTTCAAACCAGAAAAAAAATATGAAAATTTTCACCAGAAGCTGCATGTCGAAGGCAGCTAATTTTTTTAGCTTACTTAAAATAACTAACAGTGTAAACAATATTTACCGGAGCAAGACGTGGATCCAATGGAGCAGTTGTGGTTGAAGCTAATCGTGAATCAGCAACAACTGTTACACGTGGATCACTGACTGTTGTCCTTTTACGCGGGTCTCGATTAACAGTCGACATCCTTGGATCAGCTAACCTTGATGCACTGCAAAGGGCCATTCATTACAACAGCAATAACTACGCAGCAAAATTTAGCGCGTTTGAGCTCAAAAAAATATCGATCTGCATATCCTCATTCTTTTGTTATTTAGACGTTGTTTTCATGACTGAATGAATTTTTAGCATGATTAACCTTGACTCGTCTTTTGAAAGAACAGAAAGAACAGCGGACTGAGCAGCAGATGCACTTGTCGTATTATTCGACTGCTGCACAAAGATTTGAGCCGGTTGTGGTAGTGGTGGTGGTGCGGCATTCATTAAGGAATTCGTAAAAGCATCAAACTGTGACGCCAGTGCCTTCTTGATACGCGGATCGTTACGGAGACCAGCATCAGTTAACGACATCTAAAATCAGCGTCGTGATGACAACAGTTTTTCAAATTAAAACCAACAAATGAACTGAAAAAACATATCACCATATTTTGTATGATTACAAAACATTTATGCTAAGTTCCTACATACCTGCAATATTTGTGAATCTATATTCGCCTGAGGACTTGGTACGTCATCGACAGGATGTAGTTTCCAAGCAAGAATATTTGTTTCTGGAATAGTTGGAGCATTTTCGTTTGCGACTGCATCTGGATCAAACATAGGTGGACTTGCTGGAGAATCTGCAAAATTTTATTCACATTATTATCTGTTTTTCACTGAAAGTTAATAAGTAAAGCTGAAGAGTGTAAACTGCGGTTATTCAAAACACAAAGAAAATCGATACTGAATACAAACCATCCACAATATTATCTTTTTTCACTTTAGCTGTTATTTGTTCCAGCATTTTGTTGATGTTAAATGAATTATCTTCCTCATCCTCCATTGAACTGCGTTTCTCAACACTTGCCTAAACAGATGTTTTGACAGCAACACAACGATAAAATGTTTCAATCAATTTACTGTCAACTGCAACGCTACGTTAGAAAACAAACCGAATATTGCTGTAGGATAATCGCTGCACTCTGAACAGGTTGAGGCGGTGCTAATCCAGGGACAGCACCGCTCAGCGATGTTGGATTCACAACAGTTGTAGCTGGCATTGAATGATGCGGAAAAAAAGCAGGATAAGGAGTCGGATTAGTCCCCAAAGGTGGTGGTATGACGAGCTGAGGTTGAGCGATAGTAACTGGTGCTCCTGATGATGATAGAGTTGGCACAATGACAGCAGGTGGAGGTATAACACCTCCAGTTATTCCGCCATCTGCAGTCACCGTAACAATAGTGGGAACCGCTGGTTGAGCACCAGGTGAAGAACTTGGTCCACCAGGAAGCAAAACTCGCCGTTTTAGAGGTCCTTGCGGAATAGCTATCCGTGACGCTAATTCATCGTCTTTCATCATCTGAAATATATCAAACTAGTCTTACAAAATAACAATCCTCGGGCAAGAAGACATCACCTTAATTCACTTTCACTTTAAGAAACTCGTAACCTGGTCGAATATTGGCTGTGTGAAACTGTTGAGAGGTAAATGTGAAAATTGACAAGGATCTTTCGAGCATTCTCCTTTATGAAAAGCTTTACAGGGGTATTCTCCATGCAGTAAAGGACACTGGAGACCTTTTTTACAAAAGCCTTGTTGATAGAATTTGCATAGTTCAGCTTTGCGACCAGAATCTGCAGCATCGTGAGAATACGAACAGCTGTCGCCCTAAAATTTTGTGACTTGCACCTTTGCAATTTTTTGAACTTTAAGATTTCTGTAATTCTTTTAATCATAGAAAACACAACGATAAAAACTTCAGCCGCTGCTGAAACAATTAGGCTATGGACTGATTTACTTTTGACACAGAGCAGATAATTAAAATAAATCAAGATTACTTACATCTCTACAATACCCCTCACGGAAGAATTTACAAATCTGACGTTCGCCCCAGCGTCCTCGAAAACCTCGTCCGCGATAACAACCCCGCACTGGTGGCGAATGTCTTGGTCGTTTTGGGCCACCATATATTGGACTTACAGAGCGTCGACGACTGCAAAAAGAAATGGTCTGCTTATCAAAAACAAAAATCTAAATTTATGCAAAAAAACTAAACTGCAACTGCCATGAACAATTTAGATTGAGACGAATTTTTGCAGACTACGATATCTCTTGACTTCTTAACTTCTTAAATTGAACGCTAACCGTCTTTCCATTTTGGGTGATCCACCTCTGTAATCACTATCGCCAAATTCATTCACATCACCAGGTCCTCTGTGTCCATCTTCATCTCGTATCCAACGATAATCCTTGAAATATTACCTCAGAAGTCAAGGAACATATATATGAAAAACTAAGCTTAAGTTGGTATTTCCAAAAAAGGAAATTTGAGATGATGCTCATGACAAAACGAGGACGAAAAGACTTATCGATAAGTGATTCCTTTCTCCTTACTGGCCTCCATCAAACTGTGCATGTGGCGAGTGTTGGCACAGTATTCATAAACAATTTCAAGATGTTTAATAAAATTAAACGTCATTTAAAGAAACAAAAGCCTTCCTTAAACATTACCCTACACTGTGCATAAGTTTATATAATTAACCTTATCAGCTGAATCTCCTCCTCGATTCCTATAATCTTTGTCCCCTGTCCCATCACTTGGTGAATTACTGCCATACCCATAATACTCTTCATTAGAATCAATCGTTGGAGAAGCTATTGTTGCGATCCCCTGCTTTGCACGCTGTTTTACGCCAGTCATCCAGGAACTGAGCATGCTACCTTCAGCACCTCTCGTATTCTAAATTTTACTATCTTTCAGACTGCAAGCAATAGTTTTAGCTCGGATTTAAAGAGCCCTATATTTCAAAAATTAAGACATCTCAGATATTCCAAGATTAAAATACATAGAATTAGGAACAGATCATTTTTGGAACCTAAGTTTGAAAAATCATTTCCACACTAGTGCCCACTTCCCCGGCCAACTCAATCTCACTATCCAAAATGGCTCTATAAGGGTAACGAGCGAGCCATATGCGCTTTATTCATTTATTAAACCCCAAGGGCAGAAATGAAATCACTTATTCCAAATTGATGGAGTGCGACAGGAACGGCTCGAAATATTGCACAGTGTAAAAAAAAAGAAAAATTCCTAATTAAGTCGCAAGCGAGATTCTAAACATAATGAATCTAAGTTTGCGAAGCATCAATAAATGATGTTATTGATTACAAAATTTTTTCATAAAAATTGTGGTAATTTTTTTTTTTTTGTACTGTTTTTGGGAGTTCCCAAGGATCACTGGATCAATCTGCAAAACATAGTGTAATGTTTTTGTTGCGTTTGTTGCATTTGCATGCATTCTCCACCATCTGCTTGTTTTTCAGACATCTCCAGTCATCATCATATCATTTTTCCTTTTTTTTACCGCATATTTTATTATTGTTCGTTCATATGTCTGTTTTTGCATGTATTTTTATGCGTACCGCCAATTCTTTGTCGAAATCACGCGGTTTACGTAAAGGCGGCTGATTCAAAGACACATTCAAAGATATAGCTTGCGCTACTTCTTGATTTTCAGTTGCTTCTCGATCGCGCCCTGAACAATATCCATGTAAATATCATATCGAAATTGTTCTTATAAAACTATGATTGAACAGATGCTAAATGACAAATATAGCAAGCGGAATCTTACACTATCCATTACGACATTTAGATTCCTAACTTGCTAATAGACATCGGCAAGAACAACCTTCAGCATCTTCGTCGTCACAAATTTCACCTTCTTCTGGTAGCTCACCATCTTCTACTTCTGCTTTTGCAATGTTTTTGTTTCCCATTTCAACATCTTCCCTTACTGCTCCCGAAAATTCGTATTCTTCCAATGAGCCTGCCATAGCAACATCGACCATTGTTAGCGCATCACTTTCTTCTGTTAAACAATGAATCGACAAATCCGTATGACAAATATGCTATTCAAACACGCGTTAATAAACGAGCAGGATATGTAGTTGAAATGGATATTTAGCCTTTGCTAGGTTTCAATTCAATTATTCTAATGAGCATATATCCTTCTGTTCGAACATTTAAAAGTGAATACGTTAGAATGACTTGGCATTTCCGAAGTACTTTTACATGCAATAATGGCTAATTCTATGATTGTGGAATGGAAACTCACAGTGAAAATCGAGAATAGAAATAAAACTAAGGAAATGACATGAAATTAAGAGTACAAAAAAAAAAGTGAGGTAATCATTGAGCATAAAAATGCCATTGCTGAACATAATTAATTGAGTACCTATCATCAGATTATGTTATTTACAATCATTGAAGTGTACATATTTTGACTCTTAATTTTATTAGCCCTTGTCAAGCAACCAAGCAGTTCCGGACGAAAATGTGTCACCTGTTTATTATTGTTGATTAAACTAAATAAACAACTATTTTTCTTCCTCCTTTTCATGAACTGCAATCTTTTTACCCTGAACAATTTTGAATTCTATGAGAAAACTACGAAATCAAAATTGAAATAATGAATAAAAATATATAACCTTAAAAAATGTTCAAATGAAAAACATACAAAAAATGATTTATTAGGTTCTTGACACTAGCAGCGCCTTTGCCTATTACTTTCTTACAATTCCCTTTAATCCATTGAGTTTTTCAAGAATGATAAACGGATCAATGACAAACGCATCATGACTCAAGTTTCTTCTATGCTAAAAAAAAAAAAAGATTCAGATAGAGCTTTTTTCCCAAAAAATTTACATGAAACATGAAATCAGCATTTTCTACACAACTATACAATTATTTCATCAGAAATGATGAAATAAACGTTCTAGAAAAAGAGACCTAATATTGGCGAAATTTCTTTAAATAATGAATATAAAGCACATTTCTGGTTGTGAATATCACCCTAGTAGTTAAAACAAAGATGTGAAGCACTGTTGACTATAAAAAATGTCTGATGATGTCTAATATAATTCCCATGGTTGCAGATCCGATACTTATGAGTAGAAATTAACAGTATTTCACCAAAAATAAAACTAAATGAATTCAGATATGCAGAAAAGCGTGCATCCTAAAACTGCTAGATTTTTGATAAGCCTTTCTGGAGCAATTAAAGTGAACAGATACGGATTATAAGACGAGGAAAATCATAATCATGCCCATGACAGGTTAAATATCCATCAAAAAATTGATGATCTGATAGAGAGAGAGAGAGAGAGAGAGAGAGAGAGAGCCTAAAGTATGGAAGATTTAATGCATCAGTATTCAGCTTCTGAAGTTCTTAAGTATTCTATTAGATTCTGAATATTACTATTTCCAGTTCTTGGTTGACTACAGCTGCGCCAAATTGTAAACTGTTTTGATAAATCTTATATTAACTTTCAATGGTCTTGTGATATTCTCACTTACTACATTATTCTAAAATCAATACAACATTCGCTATTATCTACTAGTCGTTGAACGAACATAATGTGCCTTTCCGACCAGTTCATGCAAATATTAATACTTGCAGCTATCTTTAAAGAAATAAATGTCACTGTAGTTGAAGACTTACACGAAATCTGTTATCGTTTCGCTCAAATGATCTGTTCAAAAATAAGCACTTCAGATATGAAGATTTCAGAAACGAGAATTTCAAATTCATAAAAAACATGTACCTACGTAAAAACTAGGCAAAAGTACCATTCGATCTGTTTTAATATAATATGTTCGTTAATATATGCGAGAAAACATAATTCGCGTTGCATTTTTCCAGTGCTGTGATTACAGCTGTGATGGAGGAGCGTATACAGGATAAAAAATTCTGATTGCCGGATTCTTTCCGCTGTATTTCTTCCACTCAAACATCACTTAAATAGTTCCATTCCGGAAGTGCAGTTTTTAAAATCCGGGGACTGAAAATCATCCCCTCCCTTACTTGATACTGATCTTTTCTTCAGCTTAGCTGTCAGCATATTTTCTTCTAACAGAAAATTTAGCTGAAGAGATGTTCTGAAGGAACTGCACTTAACACTTTAGATAAATACGTGTCGAAATTTTCACTTTATAAGCTACCTTCGTGATCTAGTTAGTATCCATTGAGTTCTGCGGATCTTTTTTCTCCGGAAGAATCCATGGTTAAAAGTAAATGTTTTAGAATCGTCTGAAAATTATCCAATCTGTATGCGACTTTATGATTAGAGAGGTTACATTCAACATGGATTGATTGAACTTTTGAACAATATCCACTTCCTAACTCTTGAATTACTTTCTACTTGAATCATTGATATAAAAGGATGAAAGCTGAAAGGCCATCTTCATCATTTGAAATCTGGAAGAAAACAATGATGTTCGCGAATGTATTAAAATTCCCAGGTATACGAAGTTGTTAGGAAAGGAAAATATGATGTTGAACTGATAGATGGGCGCTTTTTTGGTCAAATTATCCTTCCTTGTAAAATTTGTAGAAATGAGATGAAGAATGGATATATCATCATCATTATCATCATCATCATCATCATCATCATCATCATCATCATCATCATCGATAATGTCTGTGCTTCTTAACGATTTGTAATGTTCAAGGATTTGTAATATTCCAGAGAGCAGTCCTTCCTGCCTGCACTTTCACTACATCGTCGTATCTTCTTTACATATATATATATATCTTCATCTTTGGCAAATGTTTTAATGAAGAGTATAGAAATAATTAACCAACGAATATATAAGTAAATTCTTCTTAGCTACGATTTGCAACATTTATGCCTTATAATACAACTACAATCCGCTAAATTTCTTCTAAATAAGGCACAAAATAATTGCATTCCGCGTCTCTAAATCATTCTACGTCCCTAAATTGTTCCACGTTCCTAAATGGTTCCACGTCTCAAAAATGTTCGTTGCATACGTAATCCTATAGTGTCTGTGTGGTTCGATGACGGAAGCCACGCCCATAACTTCTCCAATCCCACCCCATCACCCATAATTATGCATCTTGCAGCTTTATAGGTTGCTGTTATTCTTACGTAGTAGTAGTAGTAGTAGTAGGTATTAGGTATTAAAATTAGATAAATATAAAGGATTATTGTAAAAATTTACCTTAATAATTTCATTTTATCTTATCTAAAAAAAGAAATTAATTGATAGATAATAATATTATCTTATTGCATACTTATTCAAAAAGATACAAAAAAAAAAAATGCACAAAAAGCGAAATTAATTAATGAAAAAGTAACGAAAAAAAAAATCAATCAATATCCATCTATCTATCTATTTATCTATCTATCTATCTATCTATCTATCTATTTATCTATCCATCTATCCATCTATCTATCTATCTATCTATCTATCTATCTATCTATCTATCTATCTATTTTACCAATAACATTACTTAATTTCTCTTTTTAAAAAAAAGAAATCTATAAGTATAAATTATCTAAAAATTAAAAAGAAAAAATTTCTTAAAATAACTAAAATGAATAAATATTAAGATATTTTTATATATTGAAACATAATCTATTTTCTAATATTCAAATATTACATAAAATAATTTCTATGAATTAAACGATTAAGTATGACTATTAAAATTGAATGAAATGAAATGAATGAAATGGATGAATGAATGAATGAATGAGTGAATTAATGAATGAATGAGTGAATGAATGAATGAATGAATGAATGAATGAATGAATGAATGAATCAATCAGTCAATCATATAGATAGATAGATATATAGAAATTTGAGCTAAAAAAAAAAAAAGATAACAAATAATAAATTTTTTTTTTTTTCTTTTTTTTATTTTCATTTTTTTTTTTTCTTTTTTTTTATAATTTTTTCTTCCCCAATTAAAAATCAAAATTCGCATTAATTATTTGTTTTTGACGTGAATTGATAAGTCATTATCTTATATATATATATATATTATATAATTTTGGGGTTACTACCACGTAGAAATATTAACGCCATAACTTCTGCATATATTAACTTTAACCATCTAACGTATATATATATACATACACAATCCACACATTGTGGTCTTTCTACATCGTCGCCATCATCAAACAATACAAGCAGCAATGGCAAGCACATTTGGCACTATTCAATACACAAAATATCTCTATCATCTTTTTCCTTTTTCTCTTTCCTTCTTCCTTCATCATATAATCTATATAGGTCATAGTATTCTCTAAAATCTCTTAATTTTTTATTACATCTCATCTACTATTTATTGTTACAACATCTTTTATCTCTCATCTACAAACACTATCTTCTATCATTTTATATAATCAATCGATTTCCTCTACATTCTTTCGCCACATACCTTTTATCTTTTCATCCTTACATTTATCCTTTATCTTTTTATAAATTGTCTGCTAAACTAAATCATACATATTTAATTTTCATTGCTAAAAGTATCATCTATCTTCAATTCAATGAACCCATTGAATCAATCCTCCCCCATCCCCCCTCCTCCTCCTCCTCCCTCCCGGTATTACTCGTTAAATTTCATACGCCCACATATAAATATATCTATCTATATGTCTGTCTACGTACATGCATTAGGCATATATACGTGTGTGTGTATATGTATGCGTGCGTGCGTGCGTGTGCGTTTGCGTTTGCGTTTGCGTTTGCGTTTGCGTATTTCAGATAACAATGAAATAAGATTGATAAAGTTATATGAACAGAATTTGTATGCATGTTATTAGTGATCAGATAGATGGTAAACAGTGTATATATATATATATAAGTAGATAGTGAACGTTTTAACGGGAATGTCCGCTTAAACGTGACATCTTAATGTTCCTCTCTCTCTCTCTCCCTCTTCCTACTCTGTTTCTCTTCTTCCCCAATTTTTATTAACATTTTTAATGTAGCAAAATGATTATCACTAATTCATAAATATGAACTATTGATTCCACCCAATTATTTCTACTCTGAAAATTCCCGCTTTATTGATTTTTATCGGACTTCTAAGATTCAATGATCTAATAAAATAACATTAAAAAATTAGTTGCAAATTCACTTTTTATAAAAATGCACAGATAACAAAAGTTTCATTGTAATGTATCTCCTCCCATTTGAGAATTGAATGTCGCATGCATGCATGCCTTTCAGGTATCATCAATTCATGTAAGGCAGGCCCATTATTTTTAGCCCTAAATTATGCTTACCATCAAAACCATTTTTGACTTTTTTTTTTGATTTTTTTTTTTTTTTTTTGTTTGCCTCTAGAGACCAAAGTAAAGCCATCATCCTTCCTATATACACCACCCATCCTTTCAAACTTCTCAAAATTCTATGGCCTCCAAAATAGTCAAAATCTCACTCAAATTGTTTACTTTTTTCAATACAATATAAAATAAATTTAATCTAGGCACATTTTCTTACAAGATAGGACGATAATTGAAAGTTATAGTTAATTAACTTTTCAAGTATCTTCACCTTCTTCCATTTTTTCCTTGTTGTCCTGTCCTGTTCATTCTTTTGTTCACCTTACTTTTATATATCTTCTCCTATTACTAATTTTCGCTCTTTGAAAGATTTTTCGATGAAAACCTTTACAAATTAATTGATCAATAAATTAACAAACAGTAACTATTTAGTAGATCACACCATTAAAGATGAATAAGTTTCTTGATAGGTCAAGGAGTTGGTCGAGAAGAAATGGTATTCGTCATTATCGAACCAGAAGTGATCATTACTCACAAAGGATAGCTCGTGATTTACCAGAAATTACCAGAAAAGATGTGATATATCAATTTTCTCTGCATAAAATTGCTTAATTTAATTGACAACTTATTAATTCAATCAAGTACCAATTTTCAATGGAAAAAGAGGTCATTGTGGGAGTTCATCATGGCGTTGTTAATTTTAGTACAATTAACTACAGAAACCGTGCTGAATTTGCAAGTATAAAAGTTATTTGAATCAATTGCTTTTGCGATGCGACCTGAACATACATACATACACACACACACATACATACACACACACATACACATACACACATACACACACACACACATACACACATACACGCATACGCAAGCGATTCAAACACACACACAGCCATACAATCCAATCATCACATATGTACACAAAAATTTGCAGTGAAAAGAATGAATGTGTGAATGTAAAATTTCTATATTTCTACACTCTGTCTCTCACTTCCTTATATCAAACATCTAACATAATTGCTGTTGCAACCAACGCGCGTGACACATT
Organism: Mansonella perstans; assembly: GCA_037074765.1. NCBI lineage: Eukaryota > Metazoa > Nematoda > Chromadorea > Rhabditida > Onchocercidae > Mansonella > Mansonella perstans. The sequence goes on from JBAMDO010000046.1 coordinate 285,126, forward strand.
TCAACGGCATCCGTAACATTTGATAGGAAGTCGTTCCCGTGTATCTCCCTCCCTCTTCTTCCACATTCCGCATTCCCTTTGCCCACCTGCCGCCCATCCTTTCCTCCTACGCACGCATACATTGCTTTTTTAAAAATATCTACAGGTGGTAAGAATGGCATTTAGCATCAAAGAGTATCATCATCTATCATGAATGCATAAATCCAAATTCAATTAATTGACCCAAAATGATTGCTTTTTGAATTCAACAAATGATAGCCTATATTGAAAAATCATATTGTTATGATTACACAATAATGCTTCACACTTAAACAATTTTCCCCCTTTGATATAAAATTTAAACAATCATTTAATTGGTATATACTAAAATAGAAAGTATAATGCTTAAAGACTTGAATTGTTTGTTATCAAAATTTTGCCAAAAATTGTTGTTGTTGTTGTTCATACAGTTTATTGAACAATGAATTTGAGGAGGAAAAAAAAAGAATGAACCAATGAATGGTTATTCATGAAAATTAATTAGCAAAACTTTTCTGTTTTTTTTTCATGTTTTTATGGTATTTTTTCAAAAAAAAAAAAAAAAAAAAAAAAGAAAAGAAATTGAAATGTTCAAGAATATTTCTTCAAGACAGGAAAGTAGTTAAGATAGAAGGAAACAGGCCAATGGTGCATTAAATTGACACCAAAAAAAAAAAAAAAGAAAAAAGCATTTCTCACGCAATACCAATATAATGATTAGACAATTAACTTATATACCTAGTATATATATATATATAGCTTTTTCGCAGTATTTTGAAAAAAAAAAACTTATTTCGTGATAAAGAAAAAATGGAATGAATTTAAAATTGAGCTTTAAAAATGTCAAAAATTTGCTTTTCCACTGATCATTTCAATCCTTTCTTCCAGTGTCTAAAAAAAAGTTCCACTTCCAATATTTTAGTCTTGGAGGGATAAATTAGGGATTTTACAGGCTTTGATTTACTAAATCAGAAAGTTGCTACTATATATGTGTACTGTATACAGAATAATGAATATTTCCGATTCCCTCAAAGATTATAAAATAGATTGAAGCTGAGTAGTATGTTTATTTAAAACCTGAAAACTGAAACTGAATTTTTAAAAAAAGTTTCCTTTTTTTTTTTTTTTTTTTTTTATTTTTTTTAAGGCTGATTTTGTGAAAATATTGCTTGAAGATGAGAATAAGAAAGCTGTATATTGATAACAAATCATCTTTTATCAGCTTTTCTCCATGTGTAATGCATGCTTCTCTCTAGCCATTAATTAATTTCAATTAATACATATTTATGTTTCTATAAAATCTATCATTTCGTTGATGAACGATTAAAGTATTAAAATTCGAATTTATATAAAAAGAAATATCCATATTTGTGATGAAAACAATCATCGTGCATATTTTGAAGCCTGTATTTGGGGTTCCATAAATAATGATGGGTTAGGTAGGTCACATTTAAAAAAGCTCAAATAAAATAACAGGGATAATGGGCCAGTTCATTTTCTTACTTACTGTCTAGTCTGCAAACATGATATCCCATTGAATTGAACAAATATTATCCAATTTTTAGGATATCTCAGGAGGAGGATCTGAGAATGAATGGAGTCAATAAGTTTTGCACCCAGAAGCAGTACGTAACCCAATTTTGTAACTTCAACATACCCCAACAATGACTCCAGCGAAAAAGTGTTGCTCGATGTGATTAAAACGGGAACCGTCATTTCTATGTTCACACATACATACATACATACGCACATACATACATACATACGGACATACATACATACATACGCAACATACATACATACATACATATAAACGCAGACGCATCGATCGCTTAGGCTGGTCACCGACAAACACAACGCCGCGGTGCAAAACTTTTAACTGTCAGTCTTTCTTCCATAACACACTACTACTCGATCAATAGGTTTCCAATACGCACGCATCTTTATAGCAATTAGAGAGGGTAATTTTTGGCATTTAGCCAATTTTAAATTACAAATTTGTAAATTAAATTTTTATTTGTGATCAAAGTGTACGAAAGATCATTTTTTTTTTACGGAGGTTAATTTATAAAGTTTATTTGAATAGTATAGGAATAAACCATAGTAAAATATATGTAAATAGAAAATTTAGGAAGAAATTATTTTTACTAATTTATTTTATAGTATATATTCATTAAATAGTATCCATAATGTTTGTTTATGATATCTTTTAATTGAGTGAATATAGGAGAGAGAAATATGACAGGTGATCCTACAAGCTATACACTAATTCATTTCTTTGTCGATGCAGAACGAACGATATCTCTCTATTTAATGAATGAATTCGCGATATTCTTTTCATAGTAATTACCAGTAATTTTGATTATAGGTTAGTATTTTGATCAAAATTTAAACAAAGTTAAAAACTATTTTTTATTTGTATTTCTTGTCTTAAAATTTTTTTAACTAATAAGCATTGTATATGGTTGATATCACATATAGCTATTTGCTGTAAATAATGAAATTTCGATTGTAATCCAAGCAGATTTTAAAAAATTTGATTACACTGTAACACTTTTTTTTTTTACCGTTGAAACAACATTATAATAGCTCTAATGCTAGTGCTTATTTATTGTGTATTCTTGGCACACATATGTTTGCAATCTGAAGTCATATTTTGGCTTTACTAATGATTCATAATATCTCTGCTAATTCTGCTAATTTTTCTGATTTTATTGCAGATCATATTGTTTAATTGCAGTCTTATTCGTTAAACAGAAAGCTAAAATACTTTCCAGATTAAATGGTTAATGGATTCCGTACGGTTTTTTTTCCTCATAAATCAGGATTACATTCAAAGAGGAAGCTAAAATACTTTCCAAATTAAACG